>JBBIGA010163751.1:0-17161 GCA_037576975.1 Alestes dentex | reverse complement strand
GCAGATAGGACTAAATGGAGACAGATGATTCGCTGTGGCGACCCCTGAAAGGTAAAGCCGAAAGAGAAAGAAGAAGATCATCCACATCAACCACATTTTGTTTTGAAACTGGCTACCTGAGCTGGCTAACAGCATTAAAACATCCTTTAATGCAGCGAGTGTGTTTCTGCCAGTCATCCTTCTGCCTTTAGCTAACAGAGTAAGGTGACGTCTGTCACACACACCAGGACGCTTGACGTCACAGGTCATCGGAAGTAACACATGCGCAGGATATATAAACAGGAAATTAGGTGATATCCGACACCCAGACATTAGGGTTTCTTCCACGTCAGAGCCAAATCCGACTCTCTTTCACGGTACCGTGAGCACTTCATCTCCCTTTCCAACCCTATCTACCCTGTTCTGTGTGTGTGTGAGAACGCGGGTTCCTTGGTGGGAATCTGTACTCTGTTTGGAGCATTCTCAGAACAAAGCGCGTAGTTCACCAGCTCTCTTGTGTGTCTCCGCGGCTGGGCTCATTCCCCACGCTACACTTGGGCGTCTACTTCCTTCACCTACATTCTTGCCATCCTCGTGACAGAATGTCTGGGTCCGAAGTGAGCCCAGCGGATCTCACCCGTGTCTGGAACGCCATAACTCAGCAGACGGTCGAAATAGTGAATCTCAAGCAGGAGGTCGCGGGCCTCCGCACGGAGGTGGCCACCCTCCATGCGGAGCTCGTGGCTCTGTGGCAGGTCCACGTCGAACGTCCTGCTGAGCCGGCACCCCAGCTGGCGGTCAAACCCGCTCCTACTCCTCTCCAACCAACCAACCTTCCTAAAATCGCTCTCCCTGACAAATGGGATGGTGTAAATGGCAAGTGTGATGTCTTTCTAACCCATTTGTCTTTCTAACCCATTTTGAGTTTCAGCCAAGCCGCTACCCCACAGAATGAAGCCGGATCGCATTCCTCACCTCCCTCCTCACCGGGCAAGCAGCTGAGTGGGCTACCGCGGTCTTGAGGGCAGACAGCGCTGTGGCACACTCCTATGAGAGTTTTACCCAACAACTCAAGGCCACGTTCCAGCATCCTGAGAGTGAGGTGGTGGTGGATTCACGGCTCTATCATCTCCGCCAGGGCGAGCAGAACGTAAGTAAGTACACCACGGAATTCCGGACCCTCGCGGTCCAGACAGCATGAAGTGACGCCGCGCTCTGCACAGCTTATTACGAGGGGCTCTCCAGCCGCATAAAGAATGAGCTTGCCGGCCGGGAGCTCCCTTCCACCCTCGAGGGCCTGATAGAGCTGACCCTTCGTATAGATCAACGAATTTCCTCCTTCCCTAGACCAGCTCCCAGAACCAGATTTCTCGACACCGCCCTAACTGTGGTGCCCCAGCCCAAGCCTCCCCACCACCCACCTCAGAGGCCCACTCCTCCAGAGCAGGGGAACCCATGCAGTTAGGACACACTTTCCTGTCCCTATCGCGAGGGCCTTTGTGCCTATTGCGCCTCCCCCGAACACCATCGTGCCATCTGCCCTCTCTGTCTGGGAAACAGTCAGGCCAGGTGAATAGTGGGAGGAACTCACCTGGTCTGCAGGTCGCCACCTCCTGCATACCGAACGTTTTGCGCCTCATCATCCAGGTAGGTCTCCAACTGGGCCACCGATGGATCGTGACCTCCGCCTTCGTTGACTCGGGGGCGGCAGGGAATTTCATTGATCAGGCTTATGCTGCCCAGTTGAACATCTGATCTGAGGTGTTAACTCCGCCTGTTCACATCACCGCTGTCGACGGTCGGCCCCTTCGTAACAGCCCTATCACTAAATGTACACCACTCATCCACCTATCCATCGACGACCATCATGAAAAGATTCAGTTTTTCATCACCAGGCTTTCTGGTCCTCCCATCATCCTCGGATACCCCTGGCTGAAGCTTTATGATCCCCTCATCTCTTGGGGGCAGGAAAAAATCCTCTAATGGGGTCCAGCCTGTTGGATCTCTGCTCCCAGGCGAATGTGGAGACGTGCTCCGGGGAGTCCGAGGCCCCCGACGTCGACACGGAGACAATGCCCGTCCCTTATCGCGACCTGGTGGAGGTCTTCAGTAAACACCACGCCATGCGGTTGCCTCCTCATCTCCCCTACAATCTGTCCATCAACCTCCTCCCAGGCACGGTACCCCCCCGTGGCCGCCTGTACTCCTTCACTAAGGGAGAACAGAAGGCCATGGAGGAGTATGTCGCTGAGGGTCTGCGTAACGGGATGTTACGTCCCTCTTCATCCCCTGTGGCCACGGGGTTCTTTTTTGTAAAGAAAAAAGGTGGGGGTCTCCATCCCTGTGTCGACTATCGGGGGCTCAACGACATCACTGTTAAGAACCGTCACCCTCTCCCTCTCTCCAACACCACCCTGGACGCCCTCTCTGGTGCCCGCATCTACACCAAGCTGGACCTCCGGAGCGCTTACAATCTGGTCCGTATCAGAGAGGGCGACGAGTGGAAGACAGCATTCATTACCCCCACCGCCCACTACGAGATGCTGGTATTGCCGTTTAGCTTGACTAATAGTCCGGCTGCCTTCCAAAACCTCATTAATGATGTTCTCCGGGACATGCTGGGTAGGTGGTGCTTCGCCTATCTGGACGACATACTCATCTACTCCAAGAACAAAGAGGAACACACCCAGCATGTCCGAGCAGTCATCCAGAGGTTGCTGGCCCATCAGTTGCACTGCAAGTTGGAGAAATGTGCTTTCCACCAGCATTCCACCACATTCCTCGGGTTTGTCATCTCCCCCCAGGGTGTGGCCATGGATCCCCAGAAGCTGGAGGCTGTGCGTTCCTGGCCCCTACCCAGATGCTTAAACAGCTACAACATTTTCTGGGGTTCGCCAACTTCTACCGGCGATTCATCTGGGACTTCAGCACGACTGCAGCACCTCTTACTGCTCTCACCAAACCCACCACCGGACCCTTCATTCTCACTCCAGCCATGATCAAAGCCTTCCAAGACCTCTGCCACCATTTCACCTCTGCTCCCATCCTTCTCTCCCATCCAGACCACACCAAACCCTTCGTTGTCGAGGTGGACGCCTTTTCTTCTCTAGAAAATTCAACCCCACTGAGCAGCGATACGGGGTAGGGGACCAAGAACTGCTTGCCATCAAGTGGGCTCTAGAGGAACGGTGCCACTGGCTCCAGGGCAGCAGTGAGCCATTCACGGTCTGGACGGACCACCAAAACCTTATTGCCATTCGGCAAGCCAGACAGCTAAACCCCAGGCAGGCGCAGTGGGCGCTCTTCTTTGAGCAGTTTAATTTCCACCTCTCCTACTGTCCGGGGTCTAAGAACACCAAGGCCAACGCCCTTTCCTGACAACACCAGACTGAGCCTCCCCTGACGGAACCCGCGCCTGTCCTGCATCCCAAACACATTGTGGCTCCTCTCCTGTGGGGGTGGGAAGAACAAGTGCGCCAGGGGCATGCCTTGGAATCACCTCCCACAAACACACCACCTGGCCGGCTGTTCGTGCCTACCCACCTTTGTCCTGAAGTCCTCCAGTGGGCCCACTCCTCCACGCTGGCTGGTCACCCTGGATTCTACCAAACCCTCACCCTCCTGAAGAGAGCCTTCTGTAGGAGTACCATCTGCAAGGACACCCAGTCCTATGTCCAGGCGTGCGAAACGTGAGCTCGCGCCAAGACAAACAACACCGCTGTTCCAGGCAAACTCCAGTCCTTGCCAGTCCCACACCGACCCTGGTCACACATAGCACTCAGTTTCGTCACTGGGCTCCTTGAGTCCATGGGCAAGGACACCATCCTCACCATAGTGGATCGCTTCTCCAAGGTTGTGCACCTGGTGGCGCTCGCCGGACTCCCCATGGCCAAGACCACGGCCGAACTAGTCATTGAGTACGTAGTCTGGTTGCATGGGTTCCCCAAGGACATCGTCTCGGACAGAGGGCCCCAGTTCACGGCCAGGTTCTGGAAGGCCTTCTGCCGTCTGGTCAACGTCACCACAAGTGTCACATCCGGATACCACCCTCAGACCAATGGCCAGACGGAGCGGGCCAACCAAAGCTGGAGCGCTTCCTTCGATGCTTCGTGTCCGAGCGTCAACGCTCCTGGGCACGCTACCTCATCTGGGCCGAACTGTCCAACAACCTCCTCACCTCCTCAGCCACAGGTCTAAGCCGATTCGAGGTATGCTATGGGTACCAACCCCCGGTGTTCGAACATCAGGAACCGGAGGTTGATGTCCCGTCCACCAAACAGTTGGTCCGCCGGTGCCAGCGGATGTGGAACAAAGCCCGCGATGCCAACCTACGCGCCAACCGGCATTACGCCTGCCAACATCAACGCCGGCACCCTCCGGGACGCAAGTACCATGTAGGTGACAGGGTCTACCTATCCACCCAGAACATCCGCCTCCACACTCCATCCACAGGCCCCCCGCTACATCGGACCCTACAAGATCATTCAACGCATCAACCCTGTCACCTTCCGGCTCCAGCTGCCTGCCTCCCTTCGTGTTCACCCAGTTTTCCATATGTCTAACTTTAAACCTGTTTTTTTTCCCCCCATGTCTCCCCAGGCTCCGGCTCCCCCTCTGCCTTGCATCCTCGACGGTGGTCCGGTCTACACGGTCCGGCTACCGTCGCTGGGTATCCTCCCAGCCTGGGCCAGCAGGTTCCGGTCCTGGAGGGGGGGGTACTGTCACACACACCAGGACGTGTGATGTCACAGGTCATCGGAAGTAACGCATGCGCAGGGTATATAAACAGGAAATTAGGTGATATCTGACACCCAGTCATTAGGGTTCCTTCCATGTCAGAGCAAAATCTGACTCTTTCTCACGGTACTGTGAGTACTTCATCTCCCTTTCCAACCCTATCTACCCGGTCCTGTGTGTGTGTGAGAACGCGGGTTCCTTGGTGGGAATCTCTACTCCATTTGGAGCGTTCTCAGAACAAAGCCTGTGATTCACCAGCTCTCTCGTGTGTCTCCGCGACTGGGCTCATCTGCTACGCTACACTTGGGCGTCTACTTCTTTCACCTACAACATCACACAACCTGATCTCACGACTTTTTGTGCAGCCATGACAATCTACAGTGTAATCAAAATGCATGCTGTGATCACTTTTTTTCATGCTAGGACAACGCTTCACTTTGTCGTGCTAGGACAATGCTTCACGACCCTATGTATTTTAATGCGCAGTGCGTAACAGTTAGTATCTGTGCTAACTGGTGACTGTTAGGGTTAAGGTTAGGGACTTTCCCCGTTTCACAGCATTTTAACCTGTTTCAACCGCTTTGCAAATAAAATTTATAAGAAATCAACTCATTATTGCTCTCCTACTGTCCCTCAGTCACCGCTGATACTGGGGATGTTACACAGTGCGCATTAAAATACATAGAGTAGTGAAGCGCTGTCCTAGCACAAAAAAAAAACCCCTAAAACATGAGCACAGCATGTATTTTGATTACATTGTATATCGTGATGGCTTCACAAAAACTTGTGAGACCAGGCTCCATCACAATGACTGAACCTTCCACCATGCCAGTCAACAGGGAAAATGATTGATTTGAATAATCAGTGTTCAGCCCCTGATACCTGATTAGAGTTGGTACAGTGCCAATTTTTTAAATGTCGTCAGAGAAGAAGCGATGCCAAATTTCAGCTATAAAAAGGACACTAAAACTTTTAGTACAATAAAGGCATGGACTAGTGCAAAACTAAAACACTCAGTCTTTGTAAACTTGTGCTGTAAATAATTTTCCTTTATGATTTGACAGGTTTTAGAATTTAGAAAGCAATCGTTTATGACTCTCAACTAATGCTTTCAAAGAAACATGTCCTTTACATGCAACAGGGCAGGGACGTCGGAAGCGTTTTTAATGTGGGAGACACACTGGTGGGGTGTGTTATTCACCTTATACCAAATTTAATAAACAAATCCGGCTGCCAGTACCAGCACCGAGATGGCTAAAGCCTCCCATGCCAGCTCCAGTCAGCAGCTTCCCAGTGGCTCCAGTCAGCAACTTCCCAGTGACTTCAGCCCGCTGCACTCCAGAGGCCCAGCAAGGGATGGTTAATAGTAGCTTAGAGGCCCCGGAGGGGGTTAATAGTAGCTTAGAGGCCCTAGAGGGGATTAATAGTAACTAAGAGACCCCAGAAGAGGTAGCTAAAGTAGAGACTCCTGCTCCAGCCCCATTCCAATTAACACCCTGGAAGTTTTCACCATATGGAGGGGGCGGGGTGGAATCCCCTGAATTTTTTAGGGGGGGTACTGGGTACTTGCAGGGCTCCAGAAGAGCTCCTAGCAGGGGGCTCAGCCTAGGAGGCCATGGAGGAGCTGCCCAGAGGGGGCTCATCCTAAGAGGCCACGGAGGAGCTTGATCCCAGAGGGAACTCTGTCCAGGAGGACACAGCGGGGCTCCCCGTAGGGGGTCCACTCTAGAGGACATGGTGGGGCTCCCCGGAGGGGGGCTCTGCTCTGGAGAACACAGCAGGGTTCTCTGTAGGGGGCTCCGCTCTAGAGGACCTTGAGGGAATCCCCAGAGGGGGCTCCACCCTAGAGGACACTGAGGGGTTCCCCGTAGGGGGCTCTGCTCAAGAGGACAGTGAAGGGCTTCCTGTAGGGGGCTCCACCCATGAGCACAGCGAGAGGCTCCCCGGAGGGGGCTTCGGATACAAGGAAAGGGACTCTCAAAGGAGAGCATCCCATGGAAATCAATGTCAGAATTGGCCAGTATATTGTTTTCCTCTTTACAAGCAACCAGCCAGTATATTACTTTGATACTGGTAGATCTGTGTTGCAATTTTGCGACATAAACAATGTTAGCCAGGTAAGTACACTCATGATGCTTTTGCTACTCTGTCATTTCATGCTAAGTATCCAGGTACCTCTTGCTTTCAGTACGCTTTATTTGCTTTCATGTTGTTTAAATAGGCAGCTGATTTTTTTTATTATAAATGTAAAATGTCATCGCGGCCCATTAAGGAGCTAATTGCATTATTTATATTGAATATTTGGCTAAACCTAGAAATATTATGAGTTGTTGTTCACCTTGCCCACACATTATGAGCTTAGAAAATTCTAAGTAAAATCATCCAGTTTTGCTGTAACTAGAATTAGCAATAAAACGTACCATTAGTGCATGTATATTGGACATGTTTCTCTATTGAGAAAGCATTTTTGAGTCGGTGTATTCTACTGAGAGATAGAATTTTTTGGCCTCTCAATTCATTTACAATTAAATGTAGTAAATAAAGTCACAGAGACTGTTACAATTCATAGCACAACCCATGAATTTTAGCAGGTTTTAATGTTAAATATTTACTGTCCACCATAAACATTTTGTGCATACTTGTTTCCCTGGTATTTTTGCATCAGTTTCTCACACTGAAGTGAATGTGAAAGTAAGTAAAGTGTGCATGTGAGTTAAGGCTTGATCTTTATCAAATAAAAGAAGATGAGAGTACCACTTCAGTAAAAGAATTGCAAAAGCAACTTGAGCTTTACCATTCAAGACCATTTTGATGTTATTTTTGTGCAAGACTGTTGTGTCTGTGTCTGCCCTGTCTTGTTTGTACAAGGTGTGCTTTTCCCAGGACCCGAAGCCATTGAGATGTTCTGATGACAGATGGCAGTTTTGTCTGCTTTCTGAAATCTGAAACTGGTGGTGTTGTGTGTGATTACTACTGCAGTGCTCAAGAGCTGCATAGAGCAGTTGATTAGATGTGTTATGGTTGTGGGCCAGACTGGTTATTTCAGCCTGTTTTGTTGTACTGTTTGATCTCTAAAGGGCCTACACATGATTGATTGCTGGGTTTGTAGACTCATCTTGTGAGGAGTGAGTTGAGAGCACATTGTCGGAGACTTTGCCTGACAGGGAGATTATTCTGTATTGTCATGAGGGATGTATTGGTGTGTCAGTTTCAGTACATGTAAACTAAACAACATGTCTGTAGATACTCATGCATGCCATCATTGGAAACTGGCAATGCTTGAAAGAAGTGCAAAGTTTGGATCACAACCACCCTTAACTCACCTGTACATTTTAAATACCCATTTCAACAAAAAGCACCATTTTCAAGAGACCTCTGGAAACAAAATCCAGGATGTAATTTGAAAACTTCAAATGTGATTTTTATATTCCAAATGTTCACTAATATATTGAGTAATTTTTATACATTTTCAGATGGTGCTGGTAAATACACTTTGCATTTTCTGTGAGATGGTACAAAACAGTAACAGTAAAACAGAGAAACAAATCAAAGGAAACCATAGAAACGTTTCTAGATAAACTAAAACGGTCCTGAGCAAAATGCTTTTTAGGGGAAGAAACAAGAAGTGAAGCTTGCTTTTGATAATAGATCTGTCTGTGGCAGTTTTCAAAGTGATTACACTTTCTTGTTCCTGGAGTTCACATTGGAGAATCACTTGAGATTGTTAATTTGCCTAGCTGCCTGACCCCTTTTCACAACTTAACAGTGCCACACCCTAAAATCTATATTTTCCATGAAAGTCAGATAAAACTTGCAGCTCTGTGGCCACCAAATGTGCATGTGTGTGTCCAAAATGCAGTAGCGCCCACACAAATATTTAGTAAGTCTGGCCCTCAGTGGCAGATTACCAACAGTCAAACCACTGGGTAGCAGGGTATCTACTAAGAAATCAAATGGAAATGAACACAAGCATGACATCCTATTTAACATATGACTTGCAGTACAATCCCCTTTGCCTCACAAGATTTTTGTATGAAAGTCTATTTCTAAAAGACAAAAGTTGTTGTTTTCATTCTTGTCTGTTTCTGGTTCAAATTCTAATAAATTGTGTCAGATTTTGACGTACTAAGAGCGAGTATGTGATTGTTTTAAGTAATGTTAGGTCTTCAAGCCAGTGTAATACAGTATAATGTGTTTTATAGTATGTATCATCCAATGTTAAATGCAGCATAGTCATATTGTACTATATTAAGCACTTTATTGGTTCACTACTGTAATATTGTAGCAATACTGTATTAATGCAACAAAACATACAGCATCAGTTTTACTGTAAAACAAGGCACATCTTCACAGCAATTACATGTTTTACTGTTATATCAATGTTAAGAGAGCTGAGCTACATTTGTAACTATGAGTAATGTTTATTTTTAACTAGTTATAAAAGTTGTTAACACTGGCTTGGTGATATAATGCTTGTTAGCTCTCAAATTGCATGCTGTTTTACCTAGTACATTTTACCTGTACCAACATAAGATGAATCTATGAATATAAATGCAGTTGAGTTAATGGACTTATTATTTGTGTATGTTGAATGGCTGATTGTAGCAATTTATTCTTTTCTTTATGTTTTGGAATCTTTAAGTAAAGTAGATGCAATTTGCAGCTTAACTGTGATTGATAGACAGACATCTACTTTTAAACATCTACTGTTTAACAGTAAATTGACATCTACTTTTGTAGATTGCTGACAATTCGGTAACAGTAGTCACAGAATACACAAGCAGCTTTTGGGTTTTAGGGTTTTTTTGCCAAATTAAGAAAAATATGACATGCATTTTTTTTCATTGACAATAAATAAATAACTGGTTACAAATAATGGCAGAAATATCAGGTCATGTATGGCATTATAATGACCTACTTTCAGTGTTTTCACTTTGAGAGTGAAATGTCTATAATTGCGCAGTGAGGCAAAAAACACAAGTGACCAGCCTGTAGGTCTTCATGTGTATATGTGCCATTTTTGTATTTTGCGGCAGTCAGTTTTTAAAGTCAAAACAGGGTCTGTAATGGTACAAAACATGGGTAAATCTACCCCTTATTCTTCCACTATTATTCTATTCTGTTCCATTTTCAGCCTGCCAAATGTCTTATGTTCTTTTAGATTATGCAAAGTGGAATAGTTGTACTCGTTTGCTGTAGGGTTCCTCTTTTTTCATCAGACCATATTCAAAACATTGATTTGCAGAAATTCTGAGAAGGAAGCAGTTGTTTGTATTTTACTTTTGAATAATACAGCTGTCAAATAGGTTTAATGAGGCTCGTCTGCAGGCAACATTGCACATGCCCCTTCTTTTCTCATGTGTACTATAGATATCCCTTCTGTTCACCACCATCCATGTTTCTGTTCCCCCATGCTGGTGCTGAGCTTCTACGCTGCTCAAAAACCTTCTTCCAAACCTCTTTAATCTGATCTCCAGAGAGAGGGGATTTAATACTGGCGTAGATTCGTCACAAACTCCACAATGTCTCTCTCTCTCTCTCTCTCTCTCTCAGAGCAGAAGAGTTGGAAAAAGAAGGAGGTGGAAAGAGACAAAGGGGATGCGAGTTAAGAAAGAAAGCATGGATAGTGAGCGATGGAGTTTGCTTTCATGCTAATTCACATGAGTGCTCTGCATAATATTGCTCTCTAGCCAGGTAGCACTCCATTAAGTATTAATTACTAGTTTATTGAGCACACATAGATCACCAAGTCTCTTTAGCCTTGCAGGAAATGCTCTCCATCTGTTTAATGTATTTAATTAGAAGTTGAGAGGGTCCTGTATTAAATCTCACAATGAGCAGCTTATAGAGGACCGAATAAAAATCTGTGAGAATGTGAGCATGCTCATAACCTCAGAAAGAATTACAGGTCACTCCTCTTCCCCAAGAATTATCGTAGCTGATGTAAAACCTCCATGGGCGGTTGTTCTCGAGCAGTACTTTATGCTGTATAGTTGTCCAGTAGTTCTCTGGGCAGTAGCTTTTTACCCCATCTTCAGAGCTGTCTTGACTGATACCTATGTATTACATTACTAGATACTACCAAAGGAATAGAGCAGGATTTTGTTTTATACCCATTGCCACATTACCATCCAGTTTTTACGAAAACTGTTTTGGCACCTCCCCAAAGAACTGATTGCACTTTTACGACTAAGCTTCTGGTGAGTGGATAAATAAATGAACAGCACGTTACTTTCTTTTACTGCAGCGTCTGTTCAGCTGGCTTGAAAAGAAAAAGCTAGACTTGCCACAAAAAGAAATGGAACAATTATCATTATTGTTTTACACTGAAAAAGAACGCTACTCATTTTAAAGCAGGCTAGACTTTATTTTCATTGCCGAGAGGAAAATTAGGGTTTTTAATGTCTGTTCATGGAGCATGCCTTAGTAGAAAACGGCATTTGGGTCAGTGCATGATTGATCATATATACATGCCGAAGGCACTCCCACTTGTGTTTCTAGTTTGTTCAGTAACAGGTGCACATTAATTAATAAGCGCACTAAATACCTGCAACTTCAGGCGTATTAATTCACTTGTTTCTGGGGGATGCGTTTAATTATGTTCCCCCCATTCTCAACTGGCCGTGGCAGGTGGAAGAGAGCCTCGGTTTCAGGGCAGAAAGTAGAGCTTTTTTATCTCGGAATAGTGTGCAGGGAAGCAGTGTAGAGAATATTAACCGGGGAGAGAGAGGCTCGGGGAAGACTGAACAACGGCACAACAGAACAGGATAAACAAGAATCAAAGAGCTGCTTGGAAAAATGCCGAAAAGTGAACATGCACTGTTGAAGAGAGAAATATAGAGTGTTCCACTGTGGCTCCACGCCGCACAGGCAGCGTTAATGCACTCCGAGTCTCTGGCTGGTGGTGTTTTCAAGCTGAAATTCCTCCTACTCGATGGGTGAGGAATATTTACAGATTCTGACTATGTCCCAAGGAGCCCTCGCCCACTTGAAGCAAACAGTGAGGATTTACTGGGGGGAGAAAAACAAGATAAAGCTAACTGACATTTTAAAAGAAATCTAACCTTTCATTATTGTCTTTTGCTTACCCATTAGATTGAAATTATTCTGTGTGGGAGGGTAGGGAATGGCAGTCGTTTTACAGTTTCAGCCTGCAAAGCTCACGACAGGCATCTCAAAATGAACTGTAGTAAATTCGCAACGAGCCTCTAAGATGTTTGCCTTCGACATCTATGAACATGTTTCAAATCTGTTTCTTAAATCCAAATTTACCATGAGAAAACCCAAAAAAAGCTACATGACTTGATCCTGACCTCAGGCTTTTTCATTCCCTTTGGTCTTGAAAGTGGCGAGTCAGGGGATAGCTTGGCCTCAAATGTTGTTCAGCCAAGGTGTATTCTGCGTCTGTTTTCTTCTACTTTAATTTTGCACTAGAAGTACGAGGCTAATGAAACAAGGAATGAAAGCTTGTACCTGCTTTCTTAAACTGTATAGAACACTGCTGTCTATATAAAAATAGCAAAAGTTTATTGCATAAAGTGATGACCACCTTGGCTGTGGCCTGAAGCTGAACTTTCCTTTTTTATTCGTAACATGTTATATTGTTAAATGCAAAGCACATAAGCAAGACTGTTTAAGATTACACAACTTAGTGCAGTGTGTTACTCAATTACCTGTTAACTAGAAGTCTTGTAGCTCTAATGTAAAATTAAGGAAAAGCACTACATGTGAACAGTATAGTTTTGGCCAACTGATTACTGATATTCTTGTAATGTTTTTGTATTGGAAGTTTCAAAGTTGACATTTACCTATGCATATTTAGGTAGATAACATCTCATATTCATATATTGACAAACCAAAAATCCAGCTTTTGAATAATCTTCCAGAATAGATTTAATCAAGTGGAATTTTAAACACACACACACACAGACACACACATACACAGACACACATATATGCAGTATTCCAAAAAAATAAAAGGTTGACTGAACCAAAATCATCATTTCTGTCTGTAGTGCCTCGCCTTGAAATGATGTCTCCAAATGTCTTGGATGATCTACTATATTTGGGTTAAAAGTAAAATTGTGTAAATGAGATTTTTGGACCTTAACTATACCCACAGTTTTGGTGTGCTCTCTGCAAGGCCTAAGCATTTTTGAAGCCCAATCCTAGCCTGTTTATAAATTCTCTTTGATACATTGCGAGCTGCTTCTGTTGTTCACTCGTCTCTGTCTGGATGACACAGGAGCAAGTTACAATGCCCTTCATGCAGCCATCCTCTACCTATATTACCATGTGTCATCTCTAGGCTTGAGCACAGTAGGAATGACAGTTGGCTCACATGCAGGCTGCCCTTCTTTGCATCCGTAGCTCCCTGAAGATCAGGCCACACTCGCAGACACACTCAAACTTCAAACGTGTGCTGTTGCAGCCTCTTCATCAGGACATGCACACTCACTGCTGTCCCTTCCTTGTGCTTCCTGGGGATTGCGATAATGGTGGTAAGGGCTCTCCGGCATGACTTGTTTCTGGGTGTCCTTGCTCCGCTGCGTGACATTTTGGATTAGAATGAGCTTCTCATGTCAGCCCATGAAGGCAAGCAAGTGTTCTGAGAGCTCAGGGACATCTCGTTCTGGGACTTTCACAGCAACTGCCTTGACTTTAATGCCCAGCTTTACTTCTCTCTCTCCAGTTTGCATATACTATGGAAAATGCAGCATTTATGCTCTGTATTCTATTTGATTTATTTACTTCCTTCTATGTCATAATGTGAGCTACTGCCAGGAAAAGATGCTAATTAGTATTATTATAATAGGATAATAAAACTGATCCTGATCCTACTTTTGTCTCTATATCTATAAGCTTTTTGAATGAGTTTGTAAGACTAATAGCCTCTATCATGCCCAATGAATTTTTGCAGATCATGACTAGCTTATCTTCTGTGAAACTGCTTCTAAGTAAACTGGTTGCCAAAAAATGCTCTGGCCAGTTTTCCACCATTTTACAGAGCCACAAGGAAGAATTTTCCATCTCACCCAACGGAGATGGAAGCCAATTAATTAAGTCTGTGTTTTCATACAGCATTGAATGCCCTTAAAAAAGAAACATTTCAAGTTCCTCTGCCATCCTTCTTTTATAGCATACCAGTTCAGCCTCAAGTGCGCTGCACTCATTAGAAGCCACTTTCTCCCTCTCTCACGCTTCCATAACCAAGGCACAAGAAGAGATCAAGAAAGGCTTCCCTTATTTAACATTTTTTGGGACGGGCTCTACTTGCTAAACATGTTCTGTTGTTCTTGGGATGATCTGAGGCAGTTACCCTCACCTGTTGTTCTTTAATACCATTACTCATAAAGCAAGGCTAAGAGATCCTTAATTGTAGAACACAACTCCTGCGTTCTTGTGAAATGGTGTCTACACAAGGAGAGCGATTCAGTAAATACAAACTCTGACTCAACCCTTTCAGTCAATTTATTCTTCTAAATGATAAAAGTTGTCTACCTCTAAGAAAACCCCACAAAACACATGACTGCCAATCAGCCCTCTTGGCTACAGGGCTCCCTTGTCTCAATGTTCTGTCTTTTCTAAAGCTTCTTTCAGCCCCAGTTGCCTATCATGTCTTATTTTCTTGAGTGGGAAGAAGATTTGTCGATTGCTTTGGGTTTTATACCCCCAACCTGACGCATAGACTTCCTTTTGAGAAATAATTACTATTCATTAAAGGTGGCTGTCAGATTGTCTGTATCCCCCGCCCCCCACAATGTCCTTCAGCACTCTCGGTAGTTGTCTTTTCTGTCAGCCTCCAGTCAGCTTATCGATTCACACATCTCTGCTGGAGCAAGGAACGTGTGTGCCAATCCCTATCCCCTTCAAGATCCCCCACCCCTCCCCCTTCCAGGTTGACCTTTTTTATTTCCTTAAAAACGGGAGCTTGTTGAGAAGCAAATAAAGCGACACAGAGCATTTGCTCAATTTGGCTAGTGTTTGAAAAATGGTGTTCCTTCTTTATCTGCTTTGTTTGACTTTGCTCAGCAGGGCTGTCTCTGTTTTTGGTCTTAAGACACTGGGTGGTAGTTTGGTTGGCTGCTTTTCAATTAAAAAGGAATCCTACATGCTACAATGCTTGATATCAATGTAATCAGGTTCGTAAGGTCAATCGAGACATACACATGTAGTAATGATACATATTTACCACATATTAACACTTGCACACATCATACTGTGATTCTGATTTGGTGCTTAAAGAGACATTAGTTATTATCACAAAATATGAAAATTTGAATAAAACAAATCTATTGGTTCTACACAACATTGCATAAGATCCCAGATAATGATATAAGAAATTTTGACACATGACCATTAAAGTATATTTATTTACATACATTGTAGGGGAAAAGAATAATGTCACCTTCTTATTATTTCATATAAGAACATTTACATCCTGATAAAACACTGAGAGAAATGGTTGGATCAAACAGTAAAAGTATAAAGTTAAATGGTTTATCTCTTTGCCAGGCTGTCTGAATCAGGGATCTGCAACTTTTACAGTAATACATTTGGAAATGCATGAGCCAAACTTATCAACAAAAAGAATCCTGTCTGCTTCAGAGCATGCTGATGCCTCACATGCTCTTAACTGAGCAATATCATCTCTCATTAGAATAATACAGCCAGATAATATTTACTGTACATTCAACACTTTGGTTCTGGCTGTGGATATCTATTTTAAAGGGCCTTTAATTGTATTTTAGTCTGACAATGCACAGAGGTTAAAGGCATTTTGAAATCATGACCCCAGTGTCTGCAAGATTTGACCTCACCAAGGTGTGACATGTTTGTGATTTATGTCACATGCAAGTTATGCACGGTAGAAAAGGAACATATCAGCTGTGTGATGTGGAACTGCAGGGAAGAAAGTCAATGAAGGTACAACTGCAGTTTCATAAAGCCCCAGTCAAAACTTGCTCCAGCTAGGAGGACAGTTTCTCACTCTTAAGCATCTGAAACCTTCAAATGACAGGAGCGCTAATTGACTGCACACTCAGCAGGAAAGTATTATCTGTGCATACCATGCTTTCTGTTGGTAAACCCATGGCTATTCACTAAGCTTTTCAGTTTTTTCTCAATTATCCAGTAAGGCTAAAAGCCTAGAATGTCTAATAGGAGAAGAGGGCATGGATGCTCCAACTAGACAAAGCTAATTTAGTTCCTGTTGTCTAGTTTACTAAGAAATTCCAACTCTATCATGAACCCCTATGGTAAAGATGCCCCACAAGCCACTGGTTGGGGAATATTTCAGTCATATTGAGTGAAATATTTGGTCATAGAAAAGAAACCAATGAAAAGGCAAATTCAGATCACTGCAGCCCAAGACAGACTCCAACATAGTTTGAATCTAAGCTTAATAAAGACTCAAGAAAAGACAGCATAGCGTTACTACATCATATTGCCACTGTTTCATTATCCGGGCGGTAGAGCTATACCAGGCTACACTGAATTCAGCTTGTAGCTTTACTGCAACACAGTGCTCAAATTCAACACAAACAAAGTGCAACTAGCACTTGCAAATTTGATAAACATCAAAGTTGTGAATTATTTTTGGGACGTTATATTGTTTAGTCTAAGCATTACCACAAGCTTTAAATAAGAACCTTTCAGCCCTGTGTGCTTCTGTCACAGTTTGAAACATACAGGTTTTCTTTAAAAACAATGTACGCAGTCCAACCGCTGTGAAAATCCTGTTCCTTAATAACTTCTGAGTGGGAGAAAAACTTGTTAAAATGAGGTGCTACTTTCTGGTCATATCTACTAAGACTCCTCAGAGATCTCATATGGCAGCAACCTCTTTGTCACTCTTTGAAAAAAATGTCTGCCTTTGGCAGCCTGTCCATTAAGAACTAGGCCAAACTTGAGAGCAGTATCGATGCAAAAACTTTTTGCAGCCAGTATTGAATTTTTTTCTCACTATGAACACTACTGCATGTACAAAATCGGAGGTCCCCCCTCATAACCTAAATTTTAGCATGGTAATGCAAATTGGTTTTTAGACTTTTTCAAGTGATGTAAGAGACAGGCCACCCTTTAAAATGGATAGTATTTTGAATCCAGCATGGGGGAAGGCCTTGAAAGTAGGTCATATGTGGTGCCGGGAAACACGGTCAGGGGTGTCTGGACATGCCAAAAAAGAATAAACTGGGAATATTAGACCCTGTTTGAGAAAGAAACATCTATTGGAGCATGAGAAAAGGGCAATGGCTAGTCTTGGCTTACAAAATAATTTAGATTGTTTGCTTTAGTAGTCAATTATAAATGTGACTGCAGAGCTCTTCTTCTTCTTTCTCTTTCGGCTCCATTTAGTCCTATCTGCGGCATCCTCAACTCTCCCACCAACTAACTTCATGTCCTCTTTCACCGCATCCATAAATCTCCTTTTTGGTCTTCCTCT
>JBBIGA010163733.1:0-17163 GCA_037576975.1 Alestes dentex | reverse complement strand
ACGAGGAGAAAGGAAGCCTCAGCGATTCAGACAGAGCATTTTCTCTTTTTCTGTACAAGAAAAGTAGCCTAGGTCTGGCACAGCGCTTCTCAGAATAATGTACGATTGGATTAATTAAATGGCTGGAACATGTAAACGTGGAACAAAGGTGGATCTCTTTTTTGACGCTCATGTAAACAGTTCGGTTGGGTTATTTTAATCCGATTAAATTTAATCGTATTGAAAAAAATGTCCATGTAAACGTGGCTCATGTTATGAAGCTTTCATGAGACGCGAATCAGCTTGAACCTAAACTTTTTAAAGGTCGCTGTTTAATATGTCCGTATGAAACTCGCGCTTGTAAATTTAGTTCCGCATTACTTTAATCGCGTCTTCTCCGTCGTACCATGTATTCTCCGTACGATATCATGTACCGAACCGTGACTCATGTACCATGACGTTCGTTACGAATACATGTACCGTTACAGCCCTATTAGGACCCTCACTCCCATAACTAGTTTGGTTGCACATGGTGGAAGAATACGCAGTGTAGGGAGTTGGCATACCCTAGTACGCTTACATACCACTACGTAACACAATGTGGTTAAAATGTGCTTTACCCTACCTTAATTTACGCCTGAAAATATATCAAACCCCTTCATTTGAATCAAGTGGCCGTTAATTTGTGAAATCGACCCTTTAATATTTTACCTTAAAATTAGATTTAAGGCATGAGTGTGTATCCCGTAACCTTAAATATAAGGTGTTAATTCAGGATGTTCTGTTATTTAAGGGGCACATTTAAGGGGAAATTTTAGAAGTTTAACCCCTTAATCAGCCTTAATCTGCGCACTTTTTTCCCTTAATTTTCCTTCATTTCCTGTATGGGACATTAAGATCAAAATTAAGGTAGTTTTAAGGTGTACAATTAAGGCATTTGGTTTTGGATCTGTGTCGTAACTCGAGGACCCCCTGTAGTAGTTAAATGGCACTAGTAAAACTAAGGAAAGCAAAATCACGTAATATGAATTTTTTTGGCCAAGCAGTGTAGTAGTTCCTAGCCTATACCTGTCAAGCAATCTAACAATCAAGGATGTTCCAAGAACAGCACAATGGTAGGGAATACCTTAACAACCACATTCATATAGAATTCAACTGATCTGTTTAGGGCTGGATATTGTCAGCAAATTGACAATGCAGTAAGAGGGCTGGCCATGTTCTGAGTTTCGGTCTTGAAGAATCAGTAGCTTTGCCTTCACCCGAAATTAATTATGCATCTCATCCCTCAGATGCACAGATCTTGATACGGCTTGCCAGCTTCAATCTGCAATCTAATTCATTCAGGGAGCCCTCTAGGAACCTCTGGGAGTTCCTATCTACCTCTCTCCTTCTCTCTATCTCTGTCTCTCACACTGTCAATCTGATAGTTTGAGGGAAGATATGTGATCTTTCTTGACAACACGCTCTAGACTATTGGGGCAGCTTCACTGGATCCAGGTCTTCTGCAAATCGAAACCTAGCATCAATTCTTTAGCTTGTTTGTACATTAGTCTTACAGAAACTGAAAACTGGCTTAAATCAGATGCCAAACAGAAAAAAAATAAAAGAAAACAGAGGAAAATGAAAAAAATAATAAACAAATCAACAAAATTATTGCTTTGTATTTAGGATATTAGTCTGAGAAAATGAAAGCTACTCGTGTTTAAGTACACTTTTAAGTACATAAACACTAATACTTCTACTTAGGTATATTTGTGACTTATATTTATACATCTGTTCAGGTATATTTGTTACCTATATTTATACTTCTACTCAAGTATATTTGTGACCTCAAATATATTTGTTAGCCTTTTATAATAAACCAAAAGGGACCCAGAAAAGAGTACTAATGTAATGATACTCAGATATGGCCCCAAATGCAGAGTACACAGAGTAGATTTAATCCAAGATAAAGTTCACAAATACAAGAAGCAAAGTCCAAAACCAGTAAATCCCATGAGAAGCAGTCAAAGACCAAGACCACAAGGGAAAAGACTAATCCAAAAATCCAGAAAAGGGTCAGAGAAAAACGAGAAGGCAGTACAGACAAGAAAACAGGGAAACACTCAGTGACTAGGCAGAGCTTAGTATACTTTGCACTGAGAGAATGTCTCTTAAGTCTATGTATACCCCTAGGCCTAGTACTCAGGTGATCCTGATCTTCTTGTTACAGGGCTGTGTGAAACTCTGGAGTGGCTGTCCAGAGAGGATTCTCTGATTGTGTCAGTGCCTGACTCTGGTCCAGGACAAAATACAGTTCCTGTGCTGATAGATGTTTCTTTTGTAAACTTGTTTTACATCCAAAAGTTACCCCATGAGCAACTTTGAGCTGCAAACAAAGCTGCCAGAAAGTTTTTCTAAAAACTGGAAATATTTGAAATATTCGCGTCTAACTTTGCATTTTGTATGTTGTTTCAGATATTGATGAGTGTGCTACTGGAGCACACAACTGTTCGACCGCTCAGACATGCTACAACATACAGGGCAGTTTCCGCTGTCTTTCATTTTCATGCCCCGAAAACTACAGGAAAGTCTCAGACACGTGAGTGACCCTTTTATTTATGGTCAGTTATCTTCTCTCTCTCACACACACACACACACACACACACACACACACGTGCACACACACACACACACACATGCACACACACACACAAACACTCACATGGAGCAGAACACCAGGAATACAAGGAAGATCCTTCTACAAGTAAAGGAATCCTGAATTTGAAAGAGCTTGTTTTTCCAGTTCAGGCCTGAATGTCTAAATGCAAACAAGTATGCTTGCTCTACTGTACCACTTTATAGAGAGGGGCATTTTGGTTAACTTTAAAATTCAAATTTGTTAGACATTTAAAAATTCATTAAATGTACTAAACCCAAAACCTGACCAATGCACAAAGCAGCGTCCATAAAGACACGGTTGGATGAGTTCATTGTGGAAGAACTTGACTGGCCCACACAGAGCCCTGACCTTAACCCTGTCCAACACATTTGGGATAAACTGGAGCGGAGATTGTGAGCCAGGGTTTCTTGTCAGAAACACTCCAAAATTCCCACAGAAACTCCAAAATCTTGTGGAAAGCCTTCCAAGAAGAGTGGATGCTTTTCTAGCTGCAAAGGAGGGACCAACTCCATATTAAAGTCTATGTATTTGAATGCAATGTCATTGATTTTTTGGTGTAATGGTCAGACATCTGAATACTTTTGTCCGCATCTTGAGAACTGTCTGTAAATGAGGGTAAATGTGACTGAAGAAGGCAAATAACATTAACGTACCATTGCGCACTACAGATTACCAAAAACATGTAAAATCCAAACTATGCATTACTGCAATATTTCAGCATCTATTTAATAACTTAACAGTCCTGTTTTTTTATTAAATTAGGTCTTCCTGTAGCCTTGTAAAAGGAATGAACATTACTGTCTTTTCATGTCATTTTAACTGGTCTAGGATGCTCTGTTGGAGTTGGAACACAAAACACCTTAGTCCTGCTTAGTCCTCCGAACTGATTCGATTTTTTCTGCCATTTCTGGCCTGTGGTTTAAACACATGAGAGGTTTGAGTGCTGATGGGGAGATAAAATGTGTGGACTTGGGCGTTTTTCCGAGCTACCACCAGCACAAATATTGCCACCGATATTTACATGTGATATTGCTTTTCTCTAAATAAACTGTTTTGTGTGACTGTGTGTGTGCGCGTGTGTGCGCGTGTGTGCGCGTGTGTGCGCGTGTGTGCGCGTGTGTGTGCGTGTGTGCGTGTGGGATGTGCCCCTCTTGTTTTAGCAGTGGCCTTGTTAAGTAAGGAAATCCGCACCTGTGGCAGGGTTATTGAGCTTGGCTCTGCTGGAGCACGGTTTTCATTAGACTGAGAGATGAAGGCAACTGCTTCTGATCAAATGGGGCCTTTGCTACACACGCCTATGCAATCTCATGTGAAAACACACACACACACACACACACACACATGCACAGCTCAGATATACCTACAGCAGACAGAGGTGAAAACTAGGACCAGACAGGTTTGAAAAAAGTTGTGACAGTATGGACAATGCAAAAAATGCAGTTATTCTTAAATTTGCTTTGACTTTTATTTAATTGCAGACAGTATGAACCCAACCCACTGCAGACAGTATGAACTGAAGATATTTAATGTTCTGTCTGGTCAACATCAGTTTATTGATATACATTCATTCCTGTATTTCAGGCTTGCAGCTCAACCCAAAAAACATTGGTGCGGCAAAGCATTTACGACTTTGTAATGTTGTCATTAGTTCATGCAACATTTTGACTTGGAGGATTCCAAGTGTGTTTCAGGTCTTTCCCCATTCTTCCTGCAAACACATCTTAATGTGTGCAGTATGGGGTTGTCATTGTGGCATTTTTTGTTTCAAATTTCCCCACACATTCTCCATTGGGTACAGGTCAGGGCTGCAGGCAGGCCAGTCCATTACCCATCCACACTTCTTCATCAGCCATGCCTTTATAATGTGTGTAATTTACTTTTCTGCATTAATGCTGTAAGGAAGTATAAAGTACTTTTTCAAAGAGCACTGACACAACCCCATACCATGACAGACCCTGGCTTTTGGACTTGTAGCTGAGTAACAGTCTGGATAGTCCTTTATATCTTCGATCTGGAGCACACAGCATCCATTTCTTCCAAAAAAGATCTGAAATACTGATTTGTCTGACAACAAGACACGTTTTCGCTGTGTTATGGTCCATTCCAGATGCCTCTGAGCCCAGAGAAGTCGAGGTAATCCGTTGTCCATGTGGTTATATCAGCCATTGATGAATGAAAGTTCTTGATGCAGAGCCATCTGAGGGATTGGAGATCACTGAAGTTGATCTCCAATCAACTTCAGCTTAGGCATGTGTCTGTGACCTTAAAGGAAAAGTTTGGTGTGAAATGGACCTGGGGTGTATTTAAACATGATAAGGAGTATGAACTTTTGTCGAGTAGCCCACCTTCATTGGCCCCCCGCATTCCGAAACACTGCGCTTTTAGCCGATGCTAACCTCAAGGCTCTACTAGGCTGATAATGGTAGGGCATGGGGCATCACGTAGCCAGTGCAGATAAAACACTTCATTTCTAGATTTCTGATATTTAAAACGAGACACTGAGAACTTTGAAAGTGCACAGGTAGTATATTAAAAAGAGTTTATACAGACAGTACCTTCAGAGAATTTTCCGGTCGCCGCCATCTCGAAATTAAGGACGAGCAGTCGACTTATTGTGCCTTTTATGGAATATGTTGCAGACCTGAAATGCAGAAATGTGTATATCTTGGATTGACACCGTCACAAAAGAGGATAAACCCAATCACAGAGTAACGAGAGAATAGGTAGTCCATGCACTTTGATCTGAGAACGCTCAGGAGAAGGCCTTCCAGAATTTGGCTGTGAACCGGGGCCCTCTGTCTGAGATGATGTCCTGGGGGAACCCATGCAAACAGATTACATGCTCTAAAACGAATTCCGCAGTAACTTTGGCTGAGGGGAGTCCGGCAAGTGCCACCAGGTGCACAGCCTTGGAGAAGCGATCCACAATGGTCAAGATGGTGTTCTTCCCTTCAGACTCCGGCAGGCCAGTAATGAAATCCAGTGCGATGTGGGAGAGGCTGCAGATCCCCTGAAGCTGGTTGGTTAGAAGTCTTTGCCCTGGGGCACACCGCGCAAGCCTGGACGTACTTCTTGACGTCTGCGGCCATAGCTGGCAACCAAAATGCCCTGTGAATGAACAAAAGTAACCTTCGGGTCCCAGGATGGGTGGAGAGGGTGGAGTAGTGGCCCCACTGGAGGACTTGTGGGAACAAAGAATCGTCCAGACAGGGTCTCTGCCGGAGGAGGTTCCAAAGCGTGCGCCTGACGGATCCGATCTTCCAGCTCCCATCGCAGATGCGACAATAATCTGGTAGGACAGGCGTGGGATCTGTCCAGGGTACCTCCGCCTCGTGTTGTCAGGAAAGGTCATGTTCTTCGACCCTGGACGTTAAGAAAGATGGAAATTGAACTGCTCAAAGAACAGGGCCCACCGTGCCTGTCAAGGATTAAGTTGCTTCATCTGTTGGATGGTAAGCTAATTTTGATGGTCCGTCCAGACCGTAAATGGCTCGCCAGCGCCCTGGAGCCAGTGACACTACTCTTCCAGAGCCCAATTGGTGGCCAACAGCTAGCAGTCCCCTACCCCATATCACTGCTGAGTGGGGTTACATTTTCTGGAGAAGAAACTGCAAGGATCGAGTTTGTAGTCTGGACCTCACTGGGAGAGGACCGCTCCTACACCCACATTGGAATCGTCCACCTCCACAATGAATGACTTACCAGCACCTGGATGGAGAAGCATGCGAGGTGAGGTGAAGAGTAGACACAATGGCGCGGAAAGCGCTGGAGCTCTTTCACCATCTTAGGTGGGGGCCAGTCACGCACAGCCTCCAGCTTCTGGTGGTCCATGACCACACCCTTAGGGGTTATCACAAAACCCAGGAATGTGGTGGAGAAAGCACATTTCTCCAACTTACAGTATACTTGGTGGGCCAGCAACCTCTGAAGAACCGCTCTCACATGCTGAATGTATTCTTCTGAGGTCCTGGAGAATATTAAGATGTCATCAAGGTATACAAATGCTCAACCACCCAGCATGTCCTGCAGCACGTCATTGATGAACTGCTGGAACAATGCCGGGTCGCCATGCGGGATGGAAATGGTCTCCAGGTCGACCTCGGTGGCCTTCGTCCAGAGACATAGCTCAGAAAATGGATGAATAAATAGCAGTAATAAATAGAATTTCATTTCAAACAATGTTCATTTCAACACATGTATTTTGACCTGGCTGTATTAAAATGCTTATGCTTCAGTACAAAGCTATGGATAAGATATTTTATTAATAATTATTGTTTAGATATGAAATTGGGGCAGCTGGTGGCCTGGTGGTTAGGCAGTTGCCCCTGCGATCAGAAAGTCGTGGGTTCAAAACCCCAGACTGTCAGTAGCACTGCTGAGGTCCCCACACACCTACCCAGGCGCTCCCCATTGGTGGCAGCTCATTGCTTCACTTGGTGAATGGGTTAAATGCAAAGAAAGAATTTCACACTCTTCACACAGTGTGCTGTGCTGTGGTGTGTTCACGCATGACTATAAGGAGCTACTTTACTTTTAAGTTTAAACAACAAAATTTCATTTTACATTAACAGGCTAAATCATAAGCTTGTTTCCAGTGAGTGCAGTCTTACATTTGATTACATTTTTGCTGTTTGATGCAAATGTCATGCATGCAGAGAATCAAAATGAGGTATTGCCAGACGAATTAAACCACCGACAATACCCAGCTGTCCAGGACTGAGAACTTAAGGTGGTGGCCAATCAAATTTCTGTTAAGGTTGATGACATTTTAGATAAATTGGATATGCCACTGCAACCACACATAATACCTGGACAGCGGTGGTCCTGTCGTGGTAACTCCTTATTGATTGACGAGGTAGAATATAGCGTTATAAACTGTACAGCAATGGATGAATTGAACAGACCTTCAAAGGGCACCTGTGGGACTTGTGTAGATGATAAAGTGACCAATTAGTGCAGGTACGGGATAGATTTCTTGACAAGAGACTAATTAAGAGAATCTCAAAAGTGTGTAAAGCAACATCATGACAGCAAGGGCGGGGGGTTTCTTTGAAGAGACTAAAAGTTTGGATTTGTTTGATCAGTGTATTATTCCATGTGTTATTTAAAACTTTGATGTTTGATTTTTTTAACAGCACAATAACATGATTTATTTGAAGCATAACTAAAGCTTAATTAAGCTTTTTATGTTAAAATACTGAAGGTAGTTAAAAGGAAAATACTTTTTCCTGAGGGGTATTCACATGTTTGCCTCTCGCTGCATAAAACTTCATTTAAAAAATATTTTTTAAAAATTCTTGTTTTTATATGTGGCAATGAAATTAAATGTTACATTTTTCATTTTTGTCATACTGCCAGTTCAAGGTATTGCAATCATATATTTAGGCGACGTATGGTAGCTGATGTAGACTAGGAGCAGGAACAATTAAAAGATATTTCTCTGTTCCCAGTGTTACCTCAACATCATCGAGTTTTCTCCCATGTGTGTGTTTTAGACGCTGTGAGCGAATGAACTGCCCCAGTTTCCAGGAGTGTCAGACCATGCCTCTGCGAATCACCTACTATCAACTCAGCTTTCAGACCAACATCGTCATCCCGGCACAAATCTTCCGTATCGGCCCATCCCCGGCCTACTCTGGCGATAACATCATCATCAGCATCCCGCGGGGGAATGAGGAGGGCTACTTCAGCACCCGCCGCCTCAACAGCTTCACAGGGGCTGTGTACCTGCAGCGGCAGATCCAGGGCCCACGGGACTTCCTCATCGACGTGGAGATGAAGCTCCTGCGCCAGGGCACATTCACCACCTTCCTCGCACGTATCTACGTCTTCATCACTGCACATTCCATGTGAAGTCCATTCTTATTTTCTAGTCACACTACATGATTTTTGGCAGTGGTTCTTAACTGTAGTCCTGGGCACCTACTGCTCTGCACTAGTTAAAGTCTTTCCAATACTCTCATTTGACTGTATCTTTCAGGACACTAACACGATCTTCTGTATCGTTAGATGGGGAACATGCTAATTCCGTATTCTGTTAGGATGATCATTTTTCAAAGTTGAATCCAAACATCCTGTCTTGATTCTGGACTTTTTTTCATTTCTTATTTTTTTTTCTATGTAAAATACTTCCCCCTAAGAATGTAGTGTACATTTAACTTATTTAAGGGACACAAACGGACCGTAAGGGTGCCTTTTAGGGTACATTTACATTGTTTGTATCTTGGGATACAAAAATGCCTATACTTGTTTTCCAAGTAAAGTCTTTTGGGTAATTAGACAGTATGTCCAAAAATTTGTATACATCCAATGTTTCCTTCGAAATTAAGGTTACTTAAAAGGAGGCTGTCCCCATTTTGCTCCAGTATCAAGCTCTACTCTTCTAGAATGTCTTTACATAGTCTAAATATATTGCATTCAACCACAAGAGTTTCAGTGAGTTAGAAATCGATGTTTGATAATTAGTTCTTGATCACAAACACCATGCCGACTCATTCCAGGGATATCTGAAGGAGCTCCATTACTTCAAAGGATGAAGTTCCACTGCTTTTCAGTCGAATGCTGGGGGGATTTATCCTCTTCGGGCCTGGTGACTTTAGGCTCATGTGCAGCAGCTCCAGACTGTCCCATTCTATTTTAAGTTTCTATGGAGAAAAATGCCTGTGTCAGCACCTTACTGCAGGTGAATTCACTAATTAGAAAAGTTGTCTGGGTACTTTTGAACTTCACCATCCTCCTGTAATTCAATCCCCATCATCCCCACTATTAGGCCATGCGTTGTGTTAGAGGAACTAAACTTTTCTCAGTAGATCTGGGTTGCATAAAGTGTGTTGGGGCAGCACAGGGCAGAGGGTCCCCATTACTGGAGCTAAGAACCACTGATTAATGGTGCTATGCTGGACAGTGAGAGTCACTCACTTACTGTTCAGTTTGTAGGAGTGCTAACCAGATTTTGTTTTGAAGGAATCTCACTAAAGAGTTTAGACTTTGTTACCTAAAGGGATGTAACAGCTTGAGTTCTGTCAGAACTAGGGGACAAACAGGGAATGTGGGACCGGAGAGACCACAAGTTTCCTTCTCTCAAGTATAAAGAAATATCCTCCGCCAGATGTTATTTATACAGTACCAATTTATCTTCATTGCTGAAAACTTTTGCTTTTTGTAACATCTCATTAATTCTTCAGTCCTCTCTTCTAACTCTCATGGTGCTATGTTTCTTCATTCCAGCCTCTGTGCATTTTCCAGCTCATTTGAAATCAATTACCTACTCACCGTATAAAAAAAACGCAATTGCATTGTTCTGTACACTTCTAATGAGCATCATTGACAGCACTTTTTTTTTTTTTTCAAGTCGATAAGGGGTAACAGTGCCAAAACATCTTTTGTACTCACTGTGATGAATGTTTTGCAGTCAGAAGGATGTATATTTTTTGTCACATTTTGTAAGTCGCTTGCTTCACTGGTGTCTTTCAGCGCCAAACCACTTGCATTTGACATTCACACTGTATGTGTGAGCTCCAATACAGCACTGAGGATGTTCAGTGATCTTCAGGATATTTGTATGAACTTGTATGTACCTGTTTATGTATATCATCTATATCTCTCAGGGTGAAAAATATTAGATCATCTCTTACGCCTCATATGAGTTAGGCGACAAGATTTCATCTGAACTGTTTGAAAGAATAAACTGATGTCCTGGGTTAATAACACAAATCATCATTGCATCAATAAAACAACTGAGAATCTACAGCACTGGAGTGATTTGTAGATTTTGGAAAGCTCGTTTCTCTGAAACAGATATAGAGCACCATCTGGTGGTGAGTAACAAAACTGTTCATTTTCAGGTTTCTACTCAAATTGTGCTATTCGTAATGTTTTTCTCTTTTCTCCTGGGAGTCATTGTCCTTTTATTAACCTGTCCTTTTAATTTCAGCATGTTTAAATATTTCTGAATTTAATTTTTATGGCCAATGTATAACTACAACGTATCGCTATGATTTACGAGTTGGTTTGGAGCAAAAATGAGGTCTACATTAAGGACTACTGCCATAGAAGAACCATTATCAAGTGAAAGAAATTTATGAGTGTGAGAAACTTTTTGAAGGTTTAAGGAACCTTCACATTATGTAAAAGTTCTAAATTGAAAGAGCTCATACCTGTTTTTCCACCTGAGGTCCACTTTTTGTGATTTTATGCACCAGTTCATTTTTACATAAACTGAGGTAGGGTGAATAGATACATCAGTGAACCATAACATTAAGTAGGTCCCTCTCATGCCCCCAAAAAGACCTCTGAAGGTGTGCTGTGAGATCTGGCACCAAGACATTAGCAGCAAATCCTGTAAGTTGCAAATTGAGCCCTCCGTGAATCTGATTAGTTTGTCCAGCACTTCCAATAGAGGCTTGATCAGACTTCTATAAGGGGAATATATAGGCCAAGTCACCATCTTTAACTCTTTGTCATGTTCTTCAAACCAATCCTGAACAGTTTTTGTAGTGTGGCAGGGTGCACTGTCCTGCTGAAAGAGGCCATTGCCGTTAGAGGACATCAAGGGGTGTATTTAGTCTCCAAGAATGTTTGGGTAGGTGGTACATGTCAAAGTAACATCTACAGTACATGAACACCAAGGCCCTGGGAAAGAGCACCAGGATGAACTATGGGCAGAAGACAAGTGCATATGCATCCAGCCATCCACCTGAAAACATAATTCACCAGACCAGGCCATCTTCTTCCATCGTTTCATGGTCTAAATCTGAACTAAATCTGATGGACATTTGTCAGCATGGGCATTCTGACCAGTCTACAGCTGCATAGCCTCATGCAGAGCAAGCTCTGATGCACGTTGTGTTCTGATCGCCAGGAAAAAAACCCTCATGTGGGAACAGACCTGATAGGCTTGCTTTTTTTCAGCACATGCATTGGTAAGCCTTGGTCACCCATGACCCTGGCACTGGTTTACCAGTCGTCCTTCCGTGGACCCCTTTTGGTATGTACAAACTGCTGCATACAAGGAACACAGCACAAGATCTGCCATGTGGTGATGCTCTTACCCAGTCATCTAGCCATCACAGTTGGGCCCTATCAGAGTCTCTGAAAACTTTACACTTGCCCATTTTACCTGCTTGCAACACATCAGCTTCAAGAACTGACCGTCCTGTATATCCCATCCCTTGACAGGTGCCACTGTAATGATATAATTTATGTTTTTTACTTCATCTGTCAGTGGATTCCAAATACAGTGAATTCCTGTTTTTTCTGCTGCTGCTTACATTCCCGATGTAGACTGGGAATGTGAAAGGTACATTATCTTATTGCTTAATGTGTTTTCTGAGGGAAACAAAACTGGTTCTTCGCTAGCGTTGCGAAACAAACTTTCTGGCATATTTTTTTTCTTTATTAATGAAGTTTATTGAACTGTTATCGTCTATGTAGTGACATCAAACACTGAGGTCATATATAGCACCTTATCGGTTCTTTTATACAGAAATACTTCGAAAGTATGGGATTCAATGGAAAATTAGCACTAGAAATATGAATTTCTCCCAAATGCCAAAATACTTGATCTTAATAAAGAAGAGAGTTACCATTTATAAATTGTGTTTTTGAGTACAGAGTGAATTTTACTAGTTTTAAACTCTCTTTTGGGGTACTTTCACAGCTGACCCCTCCTGAGGGTCAAGCTTATCTTATTACAGGCACAGTGGAAAAGCATCTGTTTTTAGCTTACAAACGAAGTAGGTCCTCTCCTCTCACCTCCCACTGAAGTCCTGATCAGACCCGGCGCTATCACACTTCGGTCCACCCTAAAGGCCACTCATCACTCCCTCCCATTGTGTAGGTATCGGAAAAGGGCGTGCAGCATTCAAAGCCAGCGGAGGAGCCATGCGGGTTCCACACAGCGCCACAGATAACCTCCGACTGCAGCTTTACTAAATGGAATGAGTGATAGTGTGATATGTCAGCTTAATAGCACTATATTAAATTATACCTAAATTACAGGCCTGTTTGAAAAGCCTCTCTGACCTTAAGAGGCTTAACAGCAGCATCGCTGTTCCTCTCTTAGTGCTGTGACCCTGTAATAAAACACAGAGAAGGTTTCTGTAAATATCCTAAATAGAAATAAACATTAGATGTATCTTGAAGATGATTGAATTATTTTTTATTGCTATTTACTTATTGGTGAAATATTCTAAGATGAGAATCACAAATAGCAATAAACCTTATCACATTTAGTATCATTTATACAATACTTTGAAATGATTCTATGATATTATTTACTGTAATAAGACCATGAGGAAGAGATCTCTATAGTAGATCTTCTATAACTTCTATGGTTATAGAAGTAACCATAATTGTTTTGTCAATATGTGTGAATCATTGATCAAAAATAAGTTGTCAATATTCTTGCTAGTTTTTTTTAGTTAATAACTTTAAAATAATTTAATTATAGGTTCTTTCATACAATAATGGCGGCGGGGCAGTACAGATGAAGATACTGAATAACAATAATTCCAGTGTATGTCTTCACATTTTGCTAAGTTTGATAATAAGATTGTTATTATTAGTAGTTTTGTTTCAATATTAGCTTTCATTAGTTACATTTTGAGACACAACTGGACACAAAAACAATAAAAAATAAAAAAAAATTGTGAACCAAGGATTTTTAATCCTTCAACTGATAATACAAAAGTTAAGTCTGTAGAGAAATTCTGAACTTATTGTAATGTATTTATTATTTCATTTTGGACACTAAAGGCAGCCTCAGCACTTTCCTCTATGTGAGGTGAACACGCCCCTCCATCAGAGCTACAGATAAATGCAGCATGTTCCATTAGACCATACAGTGGGGGGCCCCTTTCCTCCTTGTCAATTGAACCTCAAACACTTCCGGTCATTCAGGTCGCGTCCTACACACTTGTAGGAGTGTGTAGCTTTTGACTGATTATCCTTTTCCTCCTGTGCGCTCTTTATCACTGAGGAGCTAAATATACGTCTCCATGTTCCAGGAAATCAAGCGCTCAGCCCAAGCGAAGCGGCCATTCTGCTGATAAAGATGCTCACAGGAAGCTATGAATCCTAAGATAAGTACTGGGCTTGTCTTTCAATGGCTCTTATTGTGGGGGTTTTTTTTCTGCAGCCCAAGACATTTTAATGGTTAAAAGAATCATCCAGGTTTTTTTTTCCCTACTGCATCTGCATCATATTATCAACCCCAAGCTACTAGTCCCAAATCTGTTTAATTTGTTCTGTCAGATATGGGACTGGTTTTAACCTTGGGGGGGTTTTTTATGGCGGCAACTTCATCAGCACAGCCTAACTACTCAGGGGCCGGTTCAAGAGTGTGAGTGTTTATCAGTGTATCAGTATCAGTGTTTATAATCCCTTGTTTCTATGCTTGCCTAGTTTTTTCCCTCTTTTTATGCCTTTACAATTATTATTACTATTATTATTATTATTATTATTATTATTATTGACTTAAGCACTCTGAAAGTGATATACACAGGGGGAGAAAAACGTGGTCAGATAAAACATTTTTTTGGTGCAGTGTTGCTCCAGTGTTTTCTAGTTGGATAAAAGTTAAAACATAAAAACATTACTGGCGATACATTCTCTCAATCTGTCTCCTAGAATAATGTCGTTATTAAAATATAATAAACAGTTGTGGTTTGTATGTAATATAAAAATGTCACATAGTCATAAATTTAAATGTTTTTGCCTCATAATTCCACAGTATTGTAAGTCGCTTTGGGTAGAAGTGTCTTCCAAATGAATGTAATGTAATGATGCAGCTTCCACCTACTGGCTACCTACTAGCTTCAGGTCAGCAGGTTTTTAAAGCTATTGTCTGTAGTAACAGGTCTTGTGCTAGATAGCAATTAGTTTATAAACATTTAAATATTCCTTTAAAGTGTCCATGTCCTTCATTTTGCTTCCCGTAGTCCCAGTGCTGCTGGTGTCCTGGTGGTCAGGGAGCTGCCTCTGTGATCAGAAGGTTGTGGATTTGAATCCCAGGCCTGCCAGTGGTACTACTGAGGTACCCTTCAGCAAGGTACCGCCCCCACACTCTGCTCCCCAGGCACCCCCCATCTGTGGCTGCCCACTCCTTCACTTGGTGAATGGGTTAAATGCAGAGAAAGAAGTTCACACTGTGTGGTGTGGAGTGTTCGCGTGTGACTATAAGGGGCCACTTCATAATGCTGGCTGGGTTTGTAAACCCAAAATGGACATATTTAATTTTCACATGAGCATTTTCCAAACTCTCTTTATCCCTTAAAATCAAACAAACTTTTCTTACTGTGCCCTTAAGGTTGATACATGCGAATGAGCTCTGTTCTAATAGGCTGCCCTGTATGGTGGTCAGTTATAAAAACAGTCCAGACTGAAGCACTCTAACTTTAACATGAATGAAAAGTGCCAAACGTTGGCCTGAATTTATGGGTGGATGTACATGAGTCTGTTTATGCGATATCACAAAAACAGTGAACTTAAAACAGGCAGCTTAGTTTCCACAGCTTAGTTTACATGTATTGACTGAATGGTCCGAGGAGTGAGTGATATGTCTTGAAAATATAATCCATATAGTATATCAAAATTATTTCAATCATTTATTTTTCAAATAGTTTTCTCTTGATGTCTAGTCATTTTGCACTTCACTACTCTCTGAACAAACAAGTCAGACTGACATTCAGACATTTTAAAGCATCTCTTGTCAGTGTTTTACTCCATGGCAAGCCTGGACTGACTGATTTAAGATATGACATCTAAAGCACTGACAGTCAGGTTAAAGCTTTCATTTACGGAGTCAGATCAAACTCTGTGACACAAAACATCACCAAGTCCTGACAGATCAATTTTAGCACTGTCATGTTCAGGAGATAAAAAAAAGTAAACCATCATTCTGGCACGTCTGAAGCATTTAAACGTATCCTTGAGCAGCACTGCTTACATGTTGTCCCAAAACTGTCTTCTTTAATCCACCAGGTTTCATTTAGACTGTTTAACTGCCACTAACTTTTCCCCTTCAAGGTCATTTCCCGCCATCAATGCACTTGGCTAACCCTACCTGTTTGGTTAATACAGCCTAAAAGAGGTAATGATTAAATGGAACTGAGCTGGCCTACCTGGCACAGAAGGCTTCAGAGGCTTTGTGTATGTGTCAATGTGTAAAAGATTTGGCACCCATGCAGTATTCATCTCAACTCCTCTGCCACCCTTTGATCCTGAACGGGAATCTGAAGATAAAAGGTGCTGGTGGTGGCTGGTGGGGTGGGTGTTGGGGGTGGGGGTAATCAATTCCTGTTCTGTAAATTGGGTCAGGTCGAAAAAGCTTTCATCAGAGGGAGAGAGTGCCTTCGGATTGATCGACTGACGTTCTACTTCAAACGCTTCAGGGCAGGGCGCAGGCCGCAAAACTTTAACCCTCTCATGCTCCACAGCTTAACATTAAAGTCAAAGCACAAATCACCTGTGTTTTATTACAACGCTGACTTTGCTCAGGTTTCACTCTCTCTCTCTCTCTCTCTCTCTCTCCATCTCCTCTTGTGCCCACCCACATCAAATAGAGCTGAGACTGCGGTGGATGCTGACAATACATGTATCTTTACACTCCATATATGTGTGTGTGTGTATATATATATATATCAATATGGAACTGATCCCTGCTATAACAGCTTCCACTCTTCTCGTATATACACTACCTTTTAGAACACCCCAGTGTTTCAAGTTTTTTTTATTGTAATTCAAACACTTCAAGTCCAATGAATAGCATGAAATGGTACAAAGGACAGTGGTGAACTACAAGAGCTTTAAAAATGGTAAGGTTACCCAGAAGTGGGAAATAATTCTGGGTATGTACCTAGTTGGTCGGGTTCATCCTACAGCAAGATCCTACCTAACCCTAACCCTAACCCTAACCCTAACCCAAAACAAAAGTCCAAGCTCTGCCAGAACTACCTTAGACAGAAGAACAAGATGGTAAGCTGGAAAACATGGAGTGGCCAGAAGTCTCCAGACTTAAACTCCATCTAGCTGCTTTAGGATGAACTGGACAGAAGAGTGAAAGCAAAGCAGCCTGTAAGTGCCGCACACTTATGGGAACTTCTGCAACATAGTTGGGAAGAACTTTGATGCAGAATGAACAATGAGACATTGAGCCATTTGAATTTCAGTACAAAAAAACAAGAAAAATTGGGGTGCTCTAAAACTTTTGACCGGTAGTATATCTATTAGGGCATTAACAGAAAAGTCGACTAGTCAACTTCAGAGGCAGAAGTCGACGCCCCCTGAGAGAAGTTGACCAGTCGTGTGTTTTTTCCTCTCTCTGTGTGCGCGCTTGTGTACACAAGGAAGTCTCTGCCTCTGATTGGCTGGCGCTGACATGCGTTCTGTGTCTTAACCAATTATTATAGTCCCTTTATAAAAAGGGCGGTACCGCTGGTGTGAGTAAAATCTAAACACAAAACCACAACAAGACGAGAGACACGGCAGCAGAGGAGACAGACACACATCACATGTGTGGAGAT
>JBBIGA010163698.1:0-17166 GCA_037576975.1 Alestes dentex | reverse complement strand
TATAAATATATTTTCTCAGTCAATTGGCAAAATATTTCTTAGATTATCCAATTATACAATCAATAGAGGCAGCTGTGACCTAGGATATTAAAAATAAAAAATGGAGATACAGGGAGTCCCAAGTAGCACCACTGTCTAAGTGTTAGCTTTACTGAGAGACAAACTTTGCTGGGTGGGTAGGGTGGTCCCCCATCCCCCCAGTCTGTAGCAGAACTGAGAGTTACTGTTTTTCTCCAGTGCTTAGCACTTTCGCTCCAAAAAGAAAGTGCTAAGCATTTTGAGAAGCCAACAGCATACTTTCTATACTGCAGGTTTACAGTTGATCTTTCAGTAAAAATGTTCTACTTAAAGCCTAATTTTGAGCATGAGCAGTCTAGCCTATTTCTACTGACCCAATCATGTTATGGATAATGTTTATACCACCTCTACAACAGTAGCATGAGTACAACATAAAAAAAAAAAACAGATCAGGTCTAAAATAGTCAATATTCAAATATACCTGGAATGGACTGGGACATCCCTGTAAGTCTACCTGAGATGATTTGAGATGATTTAACATCTTTGAGGAATATGAGTGATGCTTCAGATGAGTAGAATGGTGACAGGTGTACATCAAATATGCTTGATAGAGGCATTAGCCTCATAGATCCAATAGAAAATCAAATACGTCTTGTCTAATTGACTGTATGGGGGAAAGTGGATACACTTGACCCTTTGCCAGATTGTTGCTTAGTGTTTCTTAAAGGGGTGGCGAGCAGGTTGTAATGTAACTGTGATGCTGGAACTGTTCACGGCTCGAATCATTGATCAAGAGTAAATATAGTTCGTGTTTATACAGCTGTCTATTATACAAAGTTGAGTGCAAAAGTTCACACCCCTATTCCATTAATATGTAAGTGCAAGTGTATTTGTATAGCCTCCACAAGGAACTGCTTTATACATGGCATTTTCCTGCACATTTTAGTGCATTTAGTGGATTTCTTTAAGACTTATAAACTGGATGAACATGAAACATATTAAAGGTGCCATAACTTTTGCACAGGCCTAAATTGTTTCTTTTGTTTTGCTTGGTTAAATTCAGCAAATAAACAGTGACTGCATTAAAACGTGCAGAAGTGTGCTCTCTGCAAGAGACCAATTAGTCCGCCAGATAAATGAGCCTTCAGTATAGTAAGATGCAGCATTCGACCACCTCAGTGGGACTATTAAGGACAGCTGCATTTCTAACCAAACAAAAGCTGTCAGGCCCAACATTAATTCTGCATACTGGAGGATTGATGGTGCAACCCAAAGGGCAGATGGACTCCAGTGCTCTCAGTAGCTGTATTAGCACTACCACCAAGCAATCCATCTCAATGGCAAGCCCTCGAGATTAATATAATAAATAAGCTCCTTTTAAAACGCTGCTTTACATCAGCTTGCCACCACGGGCCGGGAAGCCCCTGTGCACTGCAGTACTGCTGTATTGTGATTGCACCTGGAGATGAATAGGAAGCATCTGAATGGCCCATTCTTTGGTAGAAAATGCCACCAGGAAATATGGTCAAATGTGGTTTAAAGGAGGATTCATCAATGCACTGTTATATATAAGAATGGACAATAGTAAGGCTTCAAAATGACTTTTTGCAAAGCCTGCAATAGCGTTTTTCTCCATTTATATAGAGCAATAAGTCACACAGGGTCAGAAAGCACATAAGCAAGTCTATTAGAGATTATGTAACTCTTCACGGTTGGACTTATGTGAAGAGTGTGTGATAATCCAGGCCTCGCTGCTTCAGTGCAAAACTAAAAAAGCAAACCTCAGACACATTAAACATCACTTGGCTCGTCGACCTGTTTGAGGATAGAAAATCTGGAAAAATCTAAGTTGGCATTTTGCCTCATTTATTCAAGTGAATGGTACCTTGAACATGCAAATATTGGACCACTCTCACAAACACACAATCTAAGTTGTACTCACAGTAGGCACTGTTGCCTTGTAGCCCCTCCCTGCTCCCCCTGCAGCCTGCGCTCACATTGCTCTTAACGTCTCAGACCTAATCACTTTTACTCCCTCACATCCCTCACTGCTCAATCCTTTTCGTCCAGTGAGCAGCAGGATTTACAGCGTGCACCCCGTACCTTCAGATAGTCTAGTGTGAGATCACCCTTATGGCCCTATTCCACTGGCACAAGGAGCCACACAGTACCGCAAACAAATGTTTTTCCATCACAAATAAAGCGACGGCAGGGCTAGAAGTGGGCTGTAGTTGAGCTGAGTTCATCAGTACTTTCTGATTGGTCGAACTGTCATCACAACATGAAAAGAGGCCATTGTTTTTTGCTGCTTGCACAAAAAAAAACCAACAATGGAGCTACAAACTACAAACTGGGAAGTCATCAAAGTACAAGCACAACTGTCTGTTTGGCCTGAAAATAAAATTCAGTGGGAGTTTTCTATGACACTAACAAATGTATCTTTAACACCACTTTGTAATGTCTTCTGGGTTGATAGGATACTAGAGGGCACTCTCAAGCAAATCCACAGTCAATAGGTTAACATGGACCGCCTGTACAAAATAGTAATTTGCAAAAGATTTATTGTTTCTAAACAAACACACGTTCTCAACACAAAACAGAACAATTATTAACAGGACTTTCTAACAGTGACTTTTCTACGATCATAACAATACTGAGAACCAACAGCCAACGAGCTGCTCAGCTCTCCAACCAATCAGCACTCAGTAGCCAGAATGCCAACCAATCAGCATTCAGTGGCCAGAATGCCAACAAATCAGCACTTAGTAGCCAGAAAGGCAATCAATCAGCACTTAGTAGCCAGAATGCCAACCAATCAGCATTCAGTGGCCAGAAGACCAACCAATCAGCACTCAGTGGCCAGAAAGCCAAACCAATCAGCACTTAATAGCCAGAATGCCAACCAATCAGCACTCAGTGGCCAGAATACCAACCATTCAGCACTTAATAGCCAGAATGGCAACCAATCAGTATCCAGTGGCCAGAATAACAACCAATCAGCATTCAGTGGCCAGAATGCCAACCAATCAGCATTCAGTGGCCAGAATGCCAACCAATCAGCACTCAGTAGCCAGAATGCCAGCATCCTACTGTCTAAAATGCAAAAATGCAGGTAAGTTTTTTCTACTAGCAAAGTGAAGATTCTTGTGTGAAAGAGTAGAGATATTTTATTAACATTTGTAACCATCTAGCCCCATTTACCAATAAGGACTCACTTAGGGGCGCCTTCTAGTGCTTTCCAGCCATTTTGGTGCAATGAGAGGAACAGGAATTGGCCAGGCTCCCCATACACTGCCTCTGCTCTGTATTTTAGGCCTTGACCTTGACTGGTCGACTGCTACCCACACTGAATTTATTAGTCAGTTAGTCTCCATCTCTAAATCCAGGCACTCCCCTTTGCTGTAAAAATGTGTTGTGTTGAGAAAACACCATATTACAGTGAACTGACTAGAATTTTGAATATTTTTAACACCTCTAGTGGATTCAAACAGCAGATAAAAAACATCGCTGCCTCTTTATAAGCAGCAGTAGATGTACTGTACATCTGGCAAAGGAAATTAAACCACAAATTTCTTTTCCTTGTGGCAGCTTTAATCTACAAATGAAAAACATGTATCCACTCACGTGCTGCCAAATGAGCATACTGGTGCCGTACCTCATAACAGTACATAAATATGCAGCAAAGTGTCTGTTCTCATGCAATATTGAAAGTGCTATGAATGTGTAATAAGCTCAGATGCTGCTAATGTCCTTCCATGTGCAAAATTATGTATTACAACCAACTGATCATATTCTTCTTTTTAAAATTTCTACATAGTGAAATGGCTGTTCATGTGCAGTTTCTTTACATGCAGCACTCTATTCAGCTCTATTCGTACTGTTATTTGTGCAGTACTCCACTGCCTGATACCAGGTGCAATCCGATTTTTTTTATTATTAATATTGTGTTGGGTTTTATGACCAATGTCCACTGTCTGCCTTTTAGAAAGGTATTGCTATTGTTCGGTATTGTTACTTTGTAATTATGTATTGTTATTATGTGTTATTATTATTGTTGTATATTGTTATATTATTATTATTATTATTACTGTGTATTGTATTGAGGGCAGCTTGAGGCCTAGTGGTTAGGGAGTTGGTCCTGTGACCAGAATGTTGTGGGTTCAAATCTCAGGACTGCTAGTGGCACCACTGAGATACCCCTGAGCAAGGTACCGTTCCCACACACTGCTCCCCGGGCGCTTTGCTCCTGGCTGCCCATTGCTTCACTTTGTGAATGGGTTAAATACGGAGAAGAATTTCATATTGTCCACACTGTGTGCTGTGGTGTGACAAATAACTATTGTTATAAGTAACCATAACCTTAGAAATGAACCTTAACAAACTGGCCATTCCAGTCTGTCCCATCCATCATTGTACACCGATTTGGGGAAAAAAGTCAGAATACAGTCACATGTCTAAAGGACCGACATGCTGGGAACTATATGCATGTATCATCTACTCTGACAGATACACAATCTGTCCAAAAGTATCCGGACACTCTTTCTAATTGGCATGTTGCTGACACCCATTGCTGGTTCAGGCGTTCACACGGGCAAATCTCCATAGAAAAGCCCTGGCAGTAAAACGGGACCGCCTGCAGCAGAGTGTATGAGCCTAAGATCACGCCAGGTGAGAGGTGTAAAAAGCCCCCCCACCACTGGGCTGTGGAGTGGTGGAACTGGGTTCTCTGCAGGAATGGTTCTCCAGCTGGTACCTTTGGGATCAATAAAGAGTGGCATTCATGATCCACAACTAATCATCCAACCTCAGTATCTGACCTCACTAATGCCCTGCGACCAAATCCTGAATCAACATGCCAAAGAGTAGACACCTCCCATTAATTTCCTTTGAGGTAACACTGGGTAAGAAGTGTCTACAAACTTCTGGGAACCCAAGACCATCGTCTCAGACCCAGATTCAATCAAAGCCTAAACTAATGTTGAAACACCACTGATATTGCAATCCAGTCCAAGTCTAGGTTTGATCTATGGGTCATGGTGAAAGACCCCCTCAGCCTAAAGCCGGTTGTCCCACATGGGTTCATATTTTCAGGCCTTGCAAACACTATGCGATTCCCCGTTGTTTTTCCCTCCAGATGGGGAATCAAAGAGCACTGTGCACAAATCCTAATCCCCAACTTCCCATCTGTTGGAGCCATCCAACCAATATCCACCAGCAGCGTTTACGGGTCCCACATCAGGCACGGCGGCTCCAAAACTGGGGCAAATGCGGCAGCGAACGTCAGGGCGCAGTGAGATCAGCACAGCTGCTTCATCCCATCAGCGCTCAAACACACCATCACCGGCCAACCTGAAGAGCAGGGTTTGTCCATTTGGTTATATAACAGGGGATCTGAAAAAAAGATTTGGGTTCTATTTTGCCTTAAACTACCCTGCATGTACCTCTCCACAATGAATGGGTTTTAAAACGTCTTTTAGGAGCAATATTTAAAACAGAGTCTCAGGCATCAGGCAGAGAATTCATAACCAGTTCATTTAATACCTTTTTGGTGGGGTGGCTTTTAAAGGGATTAAGGGAACAGACATTTCTGTAGAGTGCTAGTGTTTCTAGCACTTCACATCCAGGCAGATTTTACACTTTAAATCAGTGGAATTCCCCTTTAACTGAATAATAACGGACCATTTCGAGATCCCATATATTACTGGAAAACGACAAAAACTACTACTACTATTACAACAACTAATAATAATAATTATTATTATTTATATTAATAGTAGTAGTGTAAAAATAAGGTAATGAGAAGAATAGCAACAATGACAACAACAACAACAACAACAACAACAACAACAACAACAATAATAATAATACTGATGATGATGATGATGATGATGATTTTGCTGTTATTATGAAAAAATAAGAATACTATTAAAAAGTTTTGTTTATAATGGAATTAAATATGTGAAATAGCTGTTCCTTACTGCAGGAGAGGCCAGCAGGATGTTATGTCATTATCGTGCAATTTGCCAGCTAATCACTGCTGACTGGTGATGAAGGTAAAAATTTAATCTTTTAATTTGTATGGACTTTAATCAGTTAATCCTGACAGGTCTGGTCTAATGGAAGTGGTGTGTCCTGAAAAACGGCCAAAGTCCTGAAACAATCGGATCAGCATGAAAAACCTGAGCCTTTTTGTCTGGAAGTGAGGGGGTCACTGTTACACTGGCCCAGTTTCTGTACTGCAGTCTGAACATGAACTACTGAAACACAGGATAAAATCACAAAACACAGTTTTACATACAAGAATGAATCTCCTTTACCCACATTAACATACTATCTGTGTTCTATTTACTTTTGTGTTTGATAATCACATGCAATTAGCCACAACATCTTGGTGCTGCTATCGTTTCATCGCTCCCTTCTATTAAAATGGACATTTTTATATTTATCTTTGCATTTTTCTCTTTTTCACAGTAATACGCCTGAACATCACTCTTATATCTGACTGTGTTAGTCTTGGGCGTTACAGTAAAGGAGTTTCATGTATAAATCTGCTAATAAATGTTTTCAGACTTAAATGTATTAATTTATTTTTATATTAGTGTAAGAGTGTTAAAAAGTGGTAAAACATCATTTTTGCCCCAAACCTGTAGTTGCTGTCAAAGTCTCTTTAACAGCAACTACAGGTTTTTACCACTTACCCAGTTACTTAAACTGCAGAATGTTTAAACACTAAAAAGCTGTTGAGTTGTTGAAACTTTAATTGAAAATATGTCAAATAAAACAAGTTTCCTTCATAAGATTAAAGAATCTGTAACAGTGACACAAACTGGTTGTGTGGTGATGCAGAGTTCTAGATTGTCCTTCAACTTTAAATGCACTCGTAAACTGTTTCAGCACTTAAAAGCTCATTAAATACCTAACACTTGTCTGGTGTTCCAAATTATAATAATTATTTTAGGGGGCTTTGTAGGTCAGTGATGAAGAATAAAAAGACGTGTTCTGGCTCATTAAGGTACTCAAATACAGTAAATTTATTAGCTAGCAAAGAATATAAAGTTTATATACACACACTACTAGCTGCACGTCACTCACTTGTTATTTATGAAAATATATACTCACTATTATATAAATATATGTATTTATATAATGTATGAGTGTAACTAGATAGTTAGTTAGTTTCTAATCACAGTTTTAGTGGAGAAAATGCCAGAAACTCACGTGAAGACGAAGAAAAGTGTGGAGGATCCGGCCAGCAGAGCTGCAGCGAGGGACACGGGGATGTAGGATCCGACTTTTACTCTCTCTCCCGGGCTCCTGGGCATCCTGCCGCCGCTTCAGCCCACACACCGCGGGGCATACTCCCTCACCCGCCGCCGAGTCTCTCCACCCGGCCCAGCGCAGCCCGGGCCCCGTCCCACCGGACAGACTCTCTCACTGAGGATGAGGAGCAGGGGGCGGGGCCAGGGTTCAGTTGGGGCGGGGCCGTGGACCAATGGGCGGGGTTCTGGGAACGGCCAGCACCAACAAGCAGAAATGATTGTGGACAAAAATAATCAAAAATACAGTAGATGGACAAAAGTATTGGGACGCCTGCTCATTACACCAGCGCTGACTTTAACGCACATATATGTACATACTATCTACACAACATGAACAAAAGTATTGGGACCCCATCTAACACCTTTGGGATGTACTGAAACGGAGATTGTGATCGTCGTCAGTGCCTTACCTCATAAATGCTCTACAGAATGAATGGGCACAAATACCCACAGAAACTCCAAAATCTTCAAAAAGCCTTCCAAGAAGAGTGGAAGCTGTTATACCTGCAAAGGGGTACCGACGCCATATTAAAGCCTATGGATTTGAATGCAATGTCATTAAAGTCCCTGTTGATGTAGCAATTTGGCACATCCCAATACTTTTGTCCATGTTGCGCATAGTATGTAAATATATATGCGGCATTACAGCTCCCTCTGGCGGCCAATGGCGTGACCTGCAACAATGCAGTGTGGGCCACCAGTCGCCTCAATTATAAAACCCACACATTTCAATTCAGTTTTATTTATTTATTTATTTCCAATCAGGAGTCAATGTTTTCAGTATTACAGGAGTATTCAGTCTTACCAACAAAGATTTTCACTCAAGCAAGTATCAACCTGACTGCACTTAAACTTTGTCTTTTGTTGAAACAAAAATCCGTAGCCAAGACCGGACACCCCTGGTTCAGTTTCTTGCAATTATGTAAATGAAATATGTTTAGGCTGCAAAATAAGAATGCACAGTATTTATTGTTCATTTTGTGTTTGGACATGGCATATAAAAACAAGACAGATTCCTCCAAGTCAATGCAATTTGTGCATCTTTCATTACAAAATAAAAAAAAAAAAATCACAAACATGTCACACTGGGAAAATAACCATCTTGTTCAGCAACATAAACGTTGAGGAAATCATGTGACCTTCTTTAAAGTGCCAAAATATCAAAACCAGCAAGCTGAAGAAAAATACAAAACGTTTATAAAAGCTGCGGACAGTATCAAAAATTCTCCCACGGGACCAAGGCAGTAAGTAGCAAAAGAAGACACGACCAGTTGCACTGGAACAAGTGGAAAATTAAGGCCTCGGCATCTTCTGTTCTTCACCAGTCAAAAATAGATTTCTCTTTCTTTCACAAACAACACAAAGCAATGTTGTTGTTTAAAGAGGAATTCCACCAAAAATACATAAAAAGTCCCTTAGTGTCATAGTTTAGATGTAAAAAAAGTAATTTGGAATAGATTTGTGTGCAATGGAGCAGAGAAACATAACCTGTCTGATTTCCTGTACAGATCTGATTGGGGGGGGGGGGGTCACAATATCCACCACACACATAAAACCATTTCCAAAATAATCTGGGGACTCTGTATGTCTGTATGTATGCACAAAAAGCAGTGAAATTCCTCTTTAACAGCATTTTTTTTACACAGAAAGATAATTTTTCTACCTTTGATTTTATTTAAGTTCATTAAGATCACAATTAAATCTGAACATCTTTTCTTACATAACTGTGGCTATAACAATGTTCTTTTTGCTTACAAATATATAGGGTTGGGGTGAGGGGACCGCTCCCACCCTCCCGCAGCTTTTAAAGCGAAAGTGCAATGCGGGTTAAGTGCTTAACTGCTGGTGCGGGGCCTGCAGGGGGTGCTGCTGTGCACGCGCGGGACAGATCTCTTCATGGTTAGAAAGCTGGGGGATCCCGTTAGCCAGCTCTGAGTGAGCCTGCGGGGGGTCGACGTCTGCATCTCTCGGTGTCTGTCTGCCACTGTAACGCTTGGCCATCTAAACAACAAACAATAAAACACGAATAAGCTTCAGTCTGCAAACTCTTCACCTCACACAGTGGCGGAGACACACCCACCTTCGCCTTTCACATTCAGGATAGGACAAAACGGTCTCCTTCCACTTGGACACGCGGGGATACACCTGCTGGTCAACATCCACTCCAGTCACCGCGCGCAGGACTTCACTGTCCAGTCTGGAGGGAGATTCACTGTGAAAAATGATAATAATCCCATTTTAGGTGGTGCTCTCATGAGATGGGACGTCCCATCTGAAGAAAAGCGTGTGGGAATGGTGCTGAAGGAAGACCCCCCAAGCCTGAACTTTCTGACACAACAATGGGGTTATTCTCACAAACATGATAATCATTAAATGGTTTATTATTAAGAAATGACTGTTTTTAAACAGATAAACCTGGGTTTAATATATTAAAGCAAACCTAATTTATTTGTTTTCAAACTGATTTTTGTAACATTTAGTGTTAATTAAATGTAAGCAAATTAAGTGGCTACATTATAATTATCATTATCATTAGGAACTTAAAAAATATGTAAATAATGTTGGTTCCTTGTATGTAAGCTCTTGCTGAAAAAGAATTTTAAAGCTAAGTCTTAAGAGACATATTTTAGAAAACATAGTATTTTGCCTTTTTATCTTATTACTGCAACGCTGGACCAAGAACACAATGGACAAACGTGTGTGTGTGTAAATTAACATATACATAAACATATTATATACATATATATATATAATATACATATACATATACATATACATACATACATACATACATTATATATATATATGTGTGTATATATATACGTATGTGTGTATATATATATATACATATATACACACATACACACACACACAAACACACACGCATACATACATACACATATATATATATATATATATAAAATGGGGCTGGGCACATTAACGCGTTATTATCACGTTAACGCATTAGCATTATTTACTTAACATAGACAATTATTTTATCACGCGATAACGCAGGTTTTTTAAAAATCCTTTTATTTTGAAAGTTTGTTGGTTTTTTGTGCTGGTGTGTGCGCACAGTGCGCCGCGCTATAGGTCTCGGCTGGTTTTTGCGGGACTCATTTAATATGGACAAAAGTAATGTGACGCCTGATTATTACACCAACAGAGTCTTTAATGACACTGCATTTAGATACATAGACTTTAAAGTGGAGTCGGTCCCTCTTTGCAGCTGCTATAATGGTTCCGCCCCCCATGCTCTGGACTCTGAGGGGAACTTGTTTTTCTATAATAAACTAGATAAAACATGAATGCCCTGCAGTGGCAAATAGCTTTGGTTTTACATTTGATTTGATTACACTAATGTTTAAGTTGAGATTTACAGAAATACTTGAACTGCAGCTGTGTAACTGTGTCAAAGGGAACAGTCACCTTAAAATCACCTTATTTGTTCAAGGTGTTTGCAAACCAAATGTTATTGTACTTTTGTTACTTTTGAATTAATTATTTAATTTTGCATATAACAACGCAATAAATCGCAGAAAACCATGCGATTTATCGCGATTAAAATTTTAATCGTTGCCCAGCATTAATATATATATAGTGTGGGATTTGTATTTTCATTTTTTATGTTTTTTGTTAAATATATGACATAAAATAAATATTGAGAGAACATTCTTATCTTTAAAAAATTTTAAAGCATCATTATATGCTTCTGCCTGTATTTCCACCTCTAAATATTGACTTAAACCCAGCCAGTATTTAGAGGTGGAAAACCTTCCTCTAACAGCAGACTAACAAAATGGATATGAAGAGTGTGATGAGTTTGGATATTTGTATATTCCACCATAAATCCAGAAAGTAAATATTCAATAATGGCTCACCCTGCTAGAAAAAGGTTTTGCCCGAGTCCTTCTGTCATCTTGGTGTCTTCAGGTGTGCTGTGTGTTGATTTGTAGGAAGAGCTGGAAGACCCTGAGCTGTTCAAATCTCGCTCCCCACGGCTCCAGGGACTGTTACGGGCCAGAATCCCAAACTGTCTTCCACCTTCATCCTCCTGGCAGAGGGCGTCTGTCCCCTCATCCGCTGTGTAGTACTCCTCTGAGCTGGAATCGCTGTCCTCTACCCACTTCAGTCCTCTGAGAGAGTCCAGGCCTGGGCCGTCTCCCTCTCTAGAGTCAGCATGGCCACCCAAGCCAGAATCGCCCGTATTCTCTATTTCTTTAGAAGCCTGGTCTAGGGAAACCCTCTCAAAGTCCTGCAGCAGGTCACACACAGGGTACTTTCCACAGAGAGACCTGGGGCTGCTTTTCTCAGTCCAGCTTCCAGATGATCCAGGACTGTGGAGATGATCACTGAGAAGGGACCCAGAGATGAAAGTGGGTCCTGCAGGAGGCACAGTGAAGAAAACCTTAATCTTTTGGAACCAGCTGAGGGCAAATCAAAACATAGACACTGTTTTTCATTCCTTGGCTTTTAATCATTGGAACCTAGACTTACCAGATAATGAAGGACTATTTATTTGTGTCCTGATCTTCTCTGTTGCATTGTTCTGCTGTGAGATCATGTTCAAATACTCCTCCAACATCCTCAAGCCTTCTTCTGCATAAAGGTCAGTGAAGCAATTCAGGAAGTCCCAGTATTCAGCCCAGGGGAACCCCATCTCATGTGCTAACTCCCTGCCAACAAAGACAATCAGACACAACTGTACAGACAAGTTTTGATTAAGGCAAAACAATTAGGCAAGCAGAGGTGGGCAGAGTAACCTAAAAACCTCCTTGTAATTAGAAAGAGTGTAGCCAGCCTACTTGAAGGGATAAACATTACAATGTAATAAGAGCAGTTGGTACATTGGTAATTTTATGACTGAATTATACACACCAAGTTAACCCATGCAGCTTTATTGTCCAGTCTTAAAACATATGATATACTGTGTTCTCCACTATCTGTTTTTTTAGCAATTTTTTGCAGGCCAGAAAATCTATATAGATTCAGGCATTAGTTTTGATCCCTGGTAATAAGGGTCTAGTTGACAGTGCTTGCATACTTGGGAGTCGGCAAGCTGACCACATGTTAACAGCTGAAAAAATGATTAGAGTTTGACATGGTAAGTGGTAGGTACTTAATATTATTTAAAATAAACCTAATCCAGTGAAGTGTATTTGTATTTTGACATTATTAGTTTCTTAAAAATGGCGTATTTTATGAATTAAGTGATTTATAGGCAATTTCAGCTTGAAAATGTAACAGTGACTCTATCTGCTCGTGTTAAAGGAACACTTTGATTTCATTTGAATAGGTTGTTTTGCTCATACCTTCCCACTCTCTCTGCTCCTCGATCTGGGTCCGATTTTAAAATGTCGTGGAAGTATCTGGCTCGGCCACGTGGGGGTGTTTTCCACAGTTTGTGAAACGCCTCTGCCTGCAGACAGGAGGGTGGTTAGACAGACAGGAACCGGCAACGTCAACAAGCATTTAAAGCTCCAGAAGGCTGGTGTTACCTTCGATGGATTCAGAGGGCCTGCAAACGCAGTAATAGTCATGACCGGGTTTTTGGGATCATCTGCCAGCCCAGGGTGAAGCGCCAGACCTCCAGACTCATAGGATCCAGGGGCCCACGGCACTCCGATGACAGGATTAAGAGTGTTGTCTGTAGCTCTCAGCAAAGGCACGAAAAAACGATCTGCGGCAAAAGATGACGTCGAGATGAGCATTTTCTTCAACTACACCTGTTTTTATTGTACAGTACTGTGCAGAAGTCATAGGCTCCTTTTCAAGCTACTGAAAGTAATTTGCAGTTACCATTAGGATAAATGCAAACAAATAATTAAATAATATCAAGATTTATTTTGCTTCTATTTAGTATTTCAAGCTTTGTGAGCTGGTTAGAAGAACACAGGTTTGGTTTCAGATTTCTCCTCGATGCCTCCAGTCTTTGCATGGATCTGTGAAACTCCAACAGTGGCTCCTGATTTAATCTAATGCAGTATTGATTCAGCTGCATCAGGTATTTAAGGTACTTGATAAGAACTACAGTGTAATACTGGGCTTCCAGGTCAGGGAATGATTAAGCAAACAGACAAACATAAAATCACTATTTACTGTATTGATCTTATTCCTATACATTCTTATAACTGCTTATAAAACACATTCCTCTCAGCTAAATGGGTTTTAAATGTAATTTTCTTGTGTGCCTAAGACTTTTGCATGGTGTTGCATGTGTTCCATGGAAAAACTTACCTTCCAAGTATTCTTTGATCTTCTCTTTAATTTCTTTACTTTTGTTTTTCCTCTCACAAATCACCTGTTAAAGCACGGTTGAGGTTAAAGAGATGGTTTGGACAAACACATCTTTACACTGTCTTCAAAAATACAGTCAACCACTCAAGATGTTTCTAATGTGGAAAGCTCACATCCCACCAATAAAAAGAAATAAACAAACAGAAGATGACTCTAAAATGCACCAATTAGCACTGTGTACCCTGCCTAAACCATCACACACTTGCCTCCAAATACCTTAATTATATGATTTTTTACATTGTAACATACTATTAAACAGTACAATGGTTCAGTAAAACAAAATTAGACAAAAGTTCAGATAAAGTTCCGGTTTCACTATGGCTTCTATGCTTTTCAAGGAATTCACTCTTTGCCAAGCTGTTCCCTCAAAAATGGTCAATCTTGTTTTTGAAACTTTATGTCACCCATAGGGTTAAACTCATACTTACGCTGGAGGGCTTCTGTCCGTACTTGTTCCTGCAGTTCTTATCGATGGCTGGATGTGAGCAAAGCACGTCCACTACTTTTGAGCAGCCAAATTTACACGCGAAGTGAAGCGGAGTCTCATTGCTCTGTGAGTAAAAACATTTACACTGATAAATCGAGTTTAGACTCAGAAATGGAGCCCAGAAGTCCTCAGTAGAACACTGACCCCTTTATCAGGCATGTTGAGGTACAGGTCCACGATGTAGTCAATTCGCTGCCACAGCATGTCTTCCTGATCATCACGATACATCAGACGCATGAACTTTGGGTTCTCCAGGGTCTCCAAAATGAGGCGTGCCATGCCTGGCTGGTTCTCTTTTGCTGCTACATGCAGGACATTGTATCTACAGCCTTCCTAGATAACATAAAGCATGGAAAAGTTTGAACTCAATGGTTTCAGAAATAATATTCATACTAACATTAATAATAATAACAACAACAACAACAACAACAACAATAATAGTATTGTTGTTGCGGTAATAATAATAATAATAATAATAATAATAACAATAATATGCTAGTCTAACTTTACAGGTTTCCAATGATCAGTACAACACAAGGCAGCTGTAAATAAAAATTAGGAAACTTCAGATGTGTCCAGAATAATGAACAGAGAAAGCTAAATTAACTTAATTTAATTATTTTCCATATTTCAAAAGAACAAATTATGTCTAAAGAGACAAATACAGCATAGAATTTACCATTCTATTATCATTTTATTTTTTACATTATTTGGTATATCTGCTTATCATATATATATATATATATATATATACACACACACACACACACACACACACACACACAAATACAAATTGTATATTGATCTTGACATACAAGGGATCCAAAACCTTTGTACAGAAGTGTATTTCATAGCCCATCCTATGGTATAACCTTCATTACCTAGAAAACAATAGAACACAGCTTTAGGTTTGGGTTTACAAAACTCTACCTGGACAATGGTTGGGTTGTCTCCAGATCCGATAAGGTATCTTGGGTTCTCCCACACAAGCCTTTTAAAGGCCTCTTCATCTCCTGTTTCCACAGCATGCCTAAGTTTTGCGGTCAGGTCTTGAATACGTGGGCTTTTGAACTCATTTGGTTTCTCCATATTCAGCATCTCTAGATTAATCGATTTCTCTGCTAATGAAAAAGATTTAAATTCCAAAATGAAAAAAAGCTAGTGGCTAACATTTCACTACTCATTGTACTTGCATACTTATGTAAGTGACAAATAAAGAAATAAGGAATCCTGAAGTTATGCATTATGCAAATAAGAGCAGTCTGATTGGTTACGTTAGCTAAACGTGCATTTTAGCCAGTGTAAAATTTTTCATTTCTGCCAGTAATAATGTTTTGCATGATGATGAAGGAAAACAATACAAATAACTTTTATAATCATCTTCTCCTGGAAAATGAAGAACAAACAGTTTTCCAGTGTGGCTGCGCACCTGCAGGAGATGTTTCTGCCAAGGGTTTGCTGGGGGAGAGGCCACCATCACACACCCCCTTAGCAAAGTTCTCAGCATCCTCTCTGCTGGAGAAGGCTTTGAACCTTGCCCCTTTCATCTTCAAAACTGCCCTCAGCGCTTTCTGCTTATCAGCATATACATGCAGAGAACCTAAAGGAACAATAAACATCACAATCCTTCTCACAAAACAGATCAGGAACATCACACACAAACACAGACCAGAGAATCTGGCTTATGACTACTGTTGCTTTTGCAATACTCTTAAATGTTTGATTCCTTTCAATTCCCCATTTAAAAGCTGAAGATTTATTCTGCAGGTCTTACATGCAATTTGCAGAAAAGACAGCATCAAGGAAGTGGAAATATAAGGAAAATGAAATATAAGGAAAATGTAGAGCATGGGCCCTTTAAAAACAGCTCAGCCAATCAGTGTCTGAGATAATTTAACTTTCGCTGGATTACATGAACACATTGATTCATCAGAACACCCTGTAACTCATTTGCATATTGCAGTCTTCTGCGATATCAGCATTGCAGAGGCAGCAGGTGGCCTGGTGGTTAGGGAGTTGCTGCTGGGACTAGGTCGTTGTGAGTTTGAATCCCAGGAATGTCAGTAGCACCACTGAGGTACCCTTGAGCCAGGTACCGTCCTCACACCAAGGTCTTCACGTCCTCCAACAAAAGTCTAATTTTTAACTGTTAAAGGTGCTGACGAATCGGTGCGTTAATGGGCTGAGCTAAACTGCTGTTGCTAGTATAAGGAGAAATATTTAAATGTGTTGGTCTTGTGACATCACAAAACTGACTGAAAATGGGCTGTAAAAGTAAAGATATGGGTCCTTTCATATGGGCCCTGCATCACAACTGCAGTATGTAGCAGTAAAATCACAATACTGGTATTTTGTCCATACCATGCAGCTCTAATATAAATGTCTCAATCTACATACCATCATTGAGAAGTGGATCATCTGAGGGAGGCAACACCCCATAAAAAAGGGAGGGTGATTCAGGAGCAGCCTGTTGACACGCATCCTCTAAGGTTTGGGGTGACGTACTCAAATCTTGGTCCTCAAACCTTCTGGCTTCGGGGTCAGCTGTTGGAGATTGTTGTGAACTGCCAACGTCCACCTCTGATTGACCGCCACCTCCTTGGCTTTCCACAAGGGTCCGGGCCAGCCTCTTCTCGAAGATGCTCCTGGTAGTAGCTGTTATGGGCCCACACTTCAGCCCTGCCCGTATGATCTCCTCCCGAAGCTCATCAGGAGTCAGAGTCTGAAGCCTGCTCAGGACTGCCTCCATGATGTAGTAACCTGGTGGGAAACATCACAGATACTTACTTATTTCTTTTGAAAGGAAGGTGGTAGTAGCCTAATCAGAAAAGCTCGCCAGCGACTCTACTTCCTAAGGAGGCTGAGGAAGTTTGGCATGAACGGCAACATCACCTCAAAGTTCTACAGGAGTGCAATCGAGAGCCTGCTTACAGGCTGCATTACAGTTTGGTACGGGAGTTGCTCTGCAAGCAGCCGGAAATCACTACAGAGAGTGGTGAAGGCAGCAGAGCACATCACAGGCATGAGTCTCCCTGCCATTCAGGA
>JBBIGA010163673.1:0-17169 GCA_037576975.1 Alestes dentex | reverse complement strand
AGTGTACTACGAGTATACTTATACTAAAACTGAGGCAGTATACTTGAAGTTTACTTTTATGTACTATATTTTATATATAGAATAGTATAGTGAAGTATACTTGACTTATACTGATAAGTATAAGAAAGTAAATAAAGTATAGTTTTGTAAACTTAAATGTTCCAATTTAGTCAGAAGAAGTATTAAATTTGTATACTTTAAAGTACACTACAAGTACATGATCTGTATACTTGCTATACTTATACTCAAGCATACTTAATATAATGAACTTCAGGTATACTACTTTTGCTAAGGGCAGGCTTGTCATAAACTAGAAGAGAAAATAAAACCGGTCTCCAAATTACTTGCACTTGCATGGACACCATTCTAAGAAGTATCGGTATTGGTATTCGGTATTGGCAAGGACACAAATAAAAATACTCGTACTTGTATCGGTTTGTAAAAAAGTGGTATCGGTGCAACCCTAATTTTTATACTGTAGAATCATGTTTGGTAAGTATTTCAGTATTACTTTTATTTCATTGTCTTGGCTGAAAACAAATAGGTTAAAGTCTTAAAAATGTACAACAGAAAGTAATCTTCTTGGTATCTAGTTACATATAGCTAAGTGAGCTTTCCTATTAGTTAGGTCTTCAAGAGGACTGCAGCAGTGGCAGCTCTATACCATAGCTCTCTGCTGAGTCACTGTAAAACCTCCTGCCATGTTTAACTTCTAACATGGTTCGCCCTAACATCTAACATGCTTCCGCCTCTCCCTTGCTTAATGCTCCAGCCAGTCAGGGACTTCTGAAGATTCATTAGTTGGAGCAGTCATAGACTTCTCAGGAAGGTACGTGACCGTTGTTTAACAAGGTAGAATTGAAGATAACATTTGTTACAAGTTTTAAATAAAACACAGAATGAGCGTCATGAGCTTCAGCTTCGTGAGCTTTAGAGGTCTGTTTAATCTTGAATAGCCAAAAATGTTCATTGTTAGCTTAGTACTAGCAAACTACTGGTATTATGTTGATGTGCTAGCAAAAATTTGCCTAGGGGTGTATTTTGAAAGTTTAGCATTCATTGCCTGAAATGAAAGCCTAACTCTACTACTCACGGTTTCCACTGCATTAGTCACACTGTTAGGACAATTTTTTTCTCACTTTGCCTTTCAGAAAATTTGCACTTGTCATAAAGTTTTGTGTACATTCATAACTGATTTCCTTTTAAATTAAGAATGCATTCTGAAGGTATGCTGTTCTTTCTGTTTTGGCTCAGTATGATTTTTGCCATCTTTCTACAGCGCTTGAGCTACAAACTGTAGCTAAAAAAGAATTTGTCGTGAAATGGAGCTGTTGTGTTAGTGCTATGATGCTATTGATGAATACAAACACAAAAAACACAAAAATGTACTGCTTCATTACGACCAGGCTTTTCACTGAAGAGCAACCCTCTGACCAACCAAATCACACCCTCTCACCACAAGCCCTTGAAAATACCTCATCCTTCTAATTAAGAAACTTCAGACTTAAAAGTTTCAGATTCTTAAAAGTTTCAGATTCAAAATAGGTATTTTTCCTTTACATTGTTCCAAATGCTTTTTTTTAGAGAAATGCAAATGAGAGCAAGAATGATTGGGTCTCAGGGAAATTTCAGAAAATGTGATTTACTGAGCAAGTAACTAGAGCTAGGATCTACAAATAACACTCATAAATGTTCTTGTCATATTGCATGTTATATGCTCTGCTGCCGAAAAGCACAAATCCATCATGACAGCTCCCACCCTTTTGAAATGTCTCCTGCAGTACGATAAGTACAACTCATTTGAAAACTCCTTTATTCCTGTAGTCATGTAAATCTATTTTACGATGTGTCAAGCTTGGTGACTGGCAAGTCTTTGTCTTAGAACGACTTTAATATGTAATTTGGATGCTGTTTCTCTGACTCTCTTTTATGTTTTTATGTTTGTGTAAATGAACAATGCTCTTTGTTGTAGATGACGTGGATGAGACCAGTCACATTTCTCCATGTGCATAATAGAGCTTAGTGTACTACAAGCTGTCAAGTGCTTTTCTTTCACGTCAATAGCATGTGTAGCTTTGCTACACCTTTAAACCACATAAGGATCCCTTTTGGAAGCTAAAGTTTCTTGGACATTCTTGGTATATTGAAGATCCTTCTGGAAGCTGAAGACTATTGAAGATCCTTTTGAAAGTTGAAAATTACAGAAGACCCTTTTGGAAGATGAAGATTGTGGAAAATTCTTTTGAAAGCTGAAGATTCCTAAAGATCCTTTGGTGAACCTTAAAATTGTTGCAGTTCTTTTTAGAAGTTAAAGATTCTTGAAGATTCTTTTGTAAACTTAAGCTAAACATTCTCAAAGATCCATTTTAGAAGCTGGAAATTCTTGAAGATCCTGTTTAGATGTGGAGTATTCTTTAATATCTTTTTGAATGATGGAGACTCTCAAATCCATTGCTGCAGAGTAAGATTTACTCACTACAAGCACAGCACTTGAATTAGTACTCTTTTTCTGCTTTGCTTCAAGATGATGCTTGGTAATGTTATATATGGAATATATGTGTTAAAAACAACACATGGACTAAAAACAACACAGTGGAATAATGCCATAATGAGTGGTACTTTTATGTTTTCTGTTAGTTGTATCCACTTTCTTTCTTTTTTTTTACTTAGACTAGAGACCAACTGAGTGGAAAGTAGGCCAAGCCAAGTCTTAACTTGGCCGAACAAAGGAAAATGCATTCCATTTTGTTCTGGCTTTATTTGTTTTTCCTTAGAATACATTATGATTATTTTCACAAATTCCTCATTAGACCATGGCTAATTTTTAGCAATGCAAGCAGAGTCCACATATTCTGAAGTATATTCACTGTATTTAAATTGAACAATCCTTATTATATGCAAATGGTGGTCAGTCTCAACAAAAGACTCATATACAAAGTTTTTGGCTCCATTGCTAAAGAAGAGCAAAAAAGAACATAAATATCGCTCTTAAACATAGCTGTATAATAAAAATGCAGTTGTCAATCATGAGCATTGGCACCTCTGAATTCTCACTATATTTGTTGAGATATGTCTAAATGTTTTGGAAATGTTTAAGTAATGATCCAGGATTTTGTATTTCCCTGGATATGAAGACAAATTAACACAGACTAGACTCTTGTTAATTTTAAACCTGGTTGCTGTGCACTCTCCTATTTCAGCTTTACTATTTCTATGGAGAAATTCTGTTATATTCAAAATAACAGTTGAAGCAGAAGATAAAAAGGTTCTTGGTCAGAATATTTCAGGCTTGAATTTAAGTAGCACCTAAAAGCATATGGTGTCTGAACAGTAGCTACAGAGTAGCAGATATTTTTTTGAAAATCATGAGCTATTCATATGCATTCTTGAAATGGACTTGACTGATGAGGAAAGTCTCATCACACCACACATGACAGTCCCCTTGAATTTGATTACATTTATTTGAAATTTGATTGGAACTCGTGTATTTTAATAAGATGACCATAAACTGAGATATTTGGCCACTGTGGAAGTGCTTGTCAGGAAAAGAAGATGGGTCCTGCAGAATGACAGTTATATAACTAAAGTTTATTTAAAGCCTTTGAGGACGTTTGTGACGGTCACCTCGTCCCCGTCACGCCTATCACGGTCCTTGTCCCCTGAATATTAGTTTTCCCTCCTGTTCTCCTGTTATTTTCTATCCGTCCCCTTATTTGTGTCCAGTTTGTGTTTCCCTCGTTCCCTACCTAGTGTGTCCGTTTGGTTTGTATCGCGTCCCGTTAATTCAGTTCACCTGTCCCTTGTTTTCCCGTGTCTCCACCTGTGTCCCGTCTTCCCTCCTTATTTAAGCCCCAGTCGATGCCAGCTTTGGTGGAGTTTGTATTTGTCTCTCTTGTCTCGCTTGTCTCCTCTCTCGTTCTGTCTGCTCGGATTGTTTAACCTGCCTCGTCTCTCTCTTGGTTCCTGTTGTCTTTACTGTGGCTTTGCATGTCCCTCGTTTTGACCTGTTTTATGTCCGCGTTATTTGTGTCTAACTCTGTCTCTCGTCTTGTGTTGCAGGCCCGTGTTCCCCCCGTTTTGCCCTGAGGGGTTGCGCGTCTCGCACCCCAGCCTGGTCCCACGTTCCAGGCCGTGTGAGCTTGGAGGCTCGAGCCGGAGTTGTCATTTCTGTTCTTTTGTTAGTTTGGGGAGCACGGGTCTGGAGTGTCCCGTTCTGTGTGAGCCGGGGTTTTGTGTGTTATCTGTTTTCTATCTGCTGAGTGTGTCCTCCCCTTTCCTCTCCCTCTTTCTCTCCCTTGACATATAGGAAATTCTGACTCTGTTTAGTGCTCATTAGTCAGTGGACCCTGCCAACTAAAAATCAACAAGAAACATTTTTGAAAATAACACATGTGGATGTAAATGACTTTTTTTGAAGTTTACAGAAGCTCCACATAATGTCAAATATTTTTTTCATTTTAATTTCAATGTACTGTTAAAAAAAAACATTGTGAATAATGTGTCACAAAAGGGCTATGTCCAGACAGGAAAGTGAAGGCACAATCACAGACTTCCATCAGTGGTGATTTATTATAAACAGAACAGAACAGAAATAGACACGAGGGCCAGACACGAAAACAGAAACTAGAAAAGGGAGGAGGACATAGACCGGGGAAGGTGAGGGAAGACCCGTAACACAACTGAAGACTAAACAACTTAAATACTAAGGAGTGCACAACTGAGGACCAATTAACAGACAGACAACAATTAACTCCTAATCTCTATCTGGCTGGAAATCCTTTTCTCTAAGCCGAACAGAGATTAGGCTACACCCACTAAGGGAACTAAGATGAGTCTGATAACGTCCTCTAGTGGCCATAGACTGGAATCGTGACATAATGTGCAAATTTACCAGCACTTTTTTCCTTTTTTCTGGAGGATATCATATATACAACAACAAAACTGCCCTAAAACATTGCCTTTTATAATCTTTCATTAACAAATATTCTTAAAATTTAAAAAGGTGTGAAAAGTTGTCTCTGCTCTCAGGCAATGCCTACTGGTAAAAAAACTTTTTAAAAAATCCAGAGTGTTAGCTGTCCCTCTGTGATGACATAATTGTATTTGCATAATTGTGGCTTATTCATGACTTTACATTAGAACTGTATTAAAGAAGGAAAAACAAAATAAGGAAAAGGCTACGAATAGGATAAAATCTAGATGACATTCAGTGATGTGTTTTCCATCAGTTTCTACTATCCTGTTGTATTCACCATATGAAACAACTTCAGACATTTTGAAATAACACTTGTGATTTTACCTATGACCCACAGGTTATAACCCTCAAGAACTGTTACTTAAGCCATCACTATCGCAATGAGTGGTAAAACATTAACATGGGTTATCAGGGCAAATGCTGCTTACTCTGCTGCCATGCAGAAAGGTAAATCCTTTTTACAGAATACGATCTATAGGATCTATAGGATCTATAGGAACTTCTACACATCGGCATTCTGGTAATTTTTTTACTTGTGGTTGTGCCTGTGTGTTTTTGGATTACGGTAAAATAATCTGTTCGGGAGAACAGACACCTTCAAAAGGTATGTGGCACAATTTTGATTTTACCATATACACAATCATTTTTGCTTAATTTGAGTATTTTTGTTAGTTTGTTACTTATTCTCAATTGGTGACAAGGTCATATTTGAACAAATTGATCCACTAAAGGTAAACTTATCAGTTGAAATGGTTAAAACTGTACTTAATTGAGTTGTAACAGATCAATTCTTTATTCTGTAATTCCTTTAATATTAAAACCATTTCATTCCTAATGTTTACTTCAGAGGGGAACCCTCAGGGCCTTAATTTCTGAGAAATAATAATAATAACAACAACAACAATTAGTTTAGTTTTGGCTGGAAACAAAATTGTTTTTTTTCTTTCTTAGTCATATCAAAGCCAAACTCGATCTCCAACTGGTTTAGCCTTCAGTCATTACATACTAGATCAGTGTCAACATGACTAGAAACTGACACTGGAGTCAACAATAAGGCTGGACATATTTTGTTAAAATAAATAAATAAAAGTCTCTAAGGCAGAGCTGAAATTACAAGGGGGCTTTTAGCCAGGTGATATTCAAAAAGCTGAGCTGGATGAAAAAAATGCATTGTAAAAAAAAAAAGGGCAGTATAGGGCAGGATTTTTTTTTGTCTGAATGGTTTATCTTGCTTGTGGTATCCTATTTTTACTTTGATTAACATAAGTATCAGCCTACAATTTTATACAGCTAATGCTTGGTAACCAGCCACAGCATCTGGTAAGGAAATGATGAATGGGTTCAGAGAAAACCTGTAATAATCATTTACAAGCTGGATTTGAGTATGAATTGTAAATGTGTGACAGGCTGTATGAAGCTGTCTCATGGGCTAGATGTGGCCTGCAGGGCAATACTTTCAGAGCCCTGCTGTAAGCCTTCTGGAACTACAGTTGAACCAGGTTTCAGTCATGTGTTGGAAGAAATAGAGTGTTCTCCGCTTTATGGTAAACACACAAACTACTGCCAGCATGACTTTATATGAATGTACAGTAAGTTCACTTTGTAATGGGTTTCCTTCTATCTCCCTTTCGTTTACTAAAGGTGCTACAATGAATGGACAAACCGTGCTAGCATGTGCCCTGTTTTTAACCAGTCTGCTGGTAGCCTCTGTCCAAGGTGGAAACATTTTGGTCTTCCCTGTGGATGGCAGCCACTGGATCAACATGAAAATCTTGATTGAAGCACTTCATGCCAAAGGTCACAATATTACAGTCATACGGGCGGCAGATAGCTGGTACATTGAAGAAACTTCCCCTCTTTACACATCCATCACTATACAAAGCACAGGGATGTTTGATGAGAAATTCATGAAGAGTTACATAAGCAAGCTCTTGGAAATCCTGAGAGAGGGTTCCACCTTAGCTCACCGGAAACTGGAGAAGGAGATGTGGGACAAAAAAGTAGAAATGTTTGACAATGAGAAGAATATGATCACACAAATAACTGAGGACCAGCACTTGGTGCAGTCCTTGAAAGATGCCAAGTATGACGTATACCTTACTGACCCTGTGCTGGTCAGTGGCATTCTACTAGGTCATTATCTCAAACTGCCGATTGTTTTCAATGTTCGATGGACAGTCCATAGTGAGGGCCATTATGCAATAGCTCCTTCACCACTTTCTTATGTCCCATCACCAATGCTGGAATTCTCAGACCGCATGAGCTTTTTCCAGAGAATTTTTAATGTAATCACATATCTAATTATACAGTTACAGGTCTGGTATTTTCTGTCTTCAAATTTTAATGCACTGTGCAGTCAAGTTTGTGGTCCAGAAGTAAACTACTTTGAAATAGTGCAAGGAGCAGATTTATGGCTCTTCAGAAGTGATTTTGTCTTTGAATTTCCACGACCTACCATGCCAAATATTGTCTATATGGGTGGTTTCCAGTGCAAGCCCTCAAAACCTCTTCCGCATGATCTTGAGGACTTTGTGCAGAGCTCTGGAGAGCATGGTGTCATTGTCATGTCTTTGGGCACCTTGATTGAGCAGCTTCCCCATGATGTAGCCAATGCAATAGCTGAAGCTTTTGCAGAGCTTCCACAGAAAGTTATTTGGAGTTACGAAGGGCAAAGACCCCCTACTCTGGGGAACAATACCTTACTGATGAACTGGATACCTCAGAATGATCTCCTAGCTCACCCTAAGACAAGAGCCTTTGTTTCACATGGAGGAACCAATGGAGTTCAAGAAGCTATCTATCATGGTGTTCCCATTGTTGGTTTTGGCCTTATTTGGGATCAGCCTGACAATCTTTCGAAAATGAGGGTTAGGGGAGCTGCCAAGACAGTGGATGTGGCAACTATGGACAAAAACACCTTCCTACAAGCTTTAAAAGAAGTTCTTTATGAGCCTTCATATCGGGAAAATATGCAAAGACTTTCCAGACTAAAAAGAGATGTACCAGTGAAGCCTTTAGACAATGCTGTCTTCTGGATTGAGCATGTCATGAAGCATGGAGGTGCTGCTCATCTACGTACAGAATCTTACAAAATGCCCTGGTATGCTTACCACTGTGTCGATGTCATGCTGTTCCTGCTGTTTGTTGTTTTATTCATTGTTCTCACTGTATATGCAATTATTAGATATTTCTGTCTTAGTCTTCGTTTGAGGAAAAAAACAACTAAACGAGAATGATTCCTGGTTTTATAAAAGTCTAGACCTTCTAATGAATATACCTCGCAGGAAATCTACATTACATTCAAAGTTTTCAACAGGTTCTTCTGTCATGTTGTATTCAACATATGTGCTTATTTTTTATTTGCCAATAAATGGTCAAACATTAACTTGGGTTGTTAGGGCAAACACTCCTTGCCCTTTCACATACGACTGAATAAACTCTCCCTCACATTCCTGCAAGTATTTATGCCACGATACACAGAAAGGTAGCTGAAAGACCACTCAGGAAAACATCTACACACTACAGCAGCATTCTGGTAATTATTTTAGTTGTTGTGTTTGTACGAGTGCTCTTGAATTCCACTGAATAATATGTTTAGAGGGGGATGGACATACAGTGGGTGGGTTGTGCCATACTTGTAATGAGTTTACCCATTGCATAGTTGTACTTTCCTAATTTGAGTGCCATTGAACTGTGAACAAATGTTTTAAGGTTTGGTTCAGTTTCATGTCTAGTGATCATTCACAATCACAGACTAGTTTATATGTTGGTCATTTTCACTCATGTCAACTGCTGTTTATCTCTAGTTAATTAAAACTCTAAAATGGGACATCTGCCAATTTTTAATAAAATGTCTTCATAATTAGATTGTTAAACTAAGGCATTCAGAGTGGTTTAATGTGAAATGGTGCACTGTAGAGGGATTCAGTGATTCGGTTTTCTTTGCAGTGGTGTTGGAACCAGAAACTGATCTGTCTACAACACAAACAGCCATTTTAATTATGATTCAATACCACCAGTGAACCTTTCAATGTCTTCTGAGCTTGTGTACATTATGTTGTGTATAGTTAAATCATGGTAAATCTGAGAAAAAAAGTTTTCATTGGATTGTATTTTGCCTTACAGTGTGTTACAATTTCATGTAAGGTAGCTTTCACAGAAATTCAGCTCTTCAGATGTCTGGTTCCTGTCACTCCTGCTGTGAACAATTATGTTCATTTATAGCTTATAGCTTAATCTTCCTTTCCTTTACCAAAGGTGCTACAATGACTGGACAAAAAGTGCTGGCATGTACCCTGCTCATAGCTAGTCTGCTGGTAGCCTCTATCCAAGGTGGGAAAATACTGGTCTTCCCTGTGGATGGCAGCCATTGGGTCAACATGAAAATCTTGATCGAAGCACTTCATGCCAAAGGTCACAATATTACAGTCATAAGGGCAGCGGATAGCTGGTATATTGAGGAAACTTCCCCTCTTTACTCATCCATCACTATACAAAGCACAGGGATGTTTGATGAGACTTTCATGAAGGGTTATGTAAACAGGCTCTTGGAAATCCTGAGAGAGGGTTCAGTCTTTGCTCGTCTGAAACTGGAAATGGAAATGTGGGACAAAGCAGTAGAAATGGTTGACAAAGAAAAGAAACTGGTGATGCACATAACTGAGGACCAGCACTTGGTGCAGTCCTTGAAAGATGCCAAGTATGATGTATATCTTACTGACCCTGTGCTGGTCAGTGGCATTCTACTAGGTCATTATCTCAAACTGCCTATTATCTTCAATGTTCGATGGACAGTCCATGGTGAAGGACATTTTGCAATAGCTCCTTCACCACTTTCTTATATCCCTTTGCCAATGCAGGAGCTCTCAGACCGCATGAGCTTTTTTCAGAGAATATTTAACATAGTCATGTTCCTTGTGACAGAATTACAGCTTTGGTATTTTGTGTCTTCAGATTTCAATGCTCTGTGTAATCGGGTTTGTGGTCCAGAAGTAAACTACATTGAAATAATGCAAGGAGCAGATTTATGGCTATTCAGAGGTGATTTTGTATTTGAATTTCCACGACCTACCATGCCCAATATTGTCTATATGGGTGGTTTCCAGTGCAAGCCCTCAAAACCTCTTCCACATGATCTTGAGGACTTTGTGCAGAGCTCTGGAGAGCATGGTGTCATTGTCATGTCTCTGGGCACCTTCTTTGAGCAGCTTCCCCACGACGTAGCCAGTGCAATAGCTGAAGCTTTTGCAGAGCTTCCACAGAAAGTTGTTTGGAGATACAAAGGCCAAAGACCCCTTACCCTGGGGAACAATACCTTACTGATGAATTGGATACCTCAGAATGATCTCCTTGGTCACCGCAAAACAAGAGCCTTTGTTTCACATGGAGGAACCAATGGAGTTCAAGAAGCTATCTATCATGGTGTTCCCATTGTTGGTTTTGGCCTCATCTGGGATCAGCCTGACAATCTCTCAAAAATGAAAGTGAGGGGAGCTGCCAAAACAGTTGATTTTTCAACTGTTGATAAAAACGCCTTCCTACAAGCTTTAAAAGATGTTCTTTATGAACCTTCATACCGAGAAAATATGCAAAGACTCTCTAGACTCCATAGAGATGTACCAGTGAAGCCTTTAGACAATGCTGTCTTCTGGACAGAGTATGTCATGAGGCATGGAGGTACGGCTCATCTACGAACAGAATCTTACAAAATGCCCTGGTATGCTTACCACTGTGTCGATGTCATGCTGTTCCTGCTGTTTGTTGTTTTTTTAATTGTTTTCACTGTATATACGATTAGTAGGTATTTCTGCCTTAGTCTTTATTTGAGAAAAAAAAACAAACAAGAATGATTTATAGTATTATAGAATTCTAGACCTTCTAATGAACATATCTACTTCATCTTGAAGCCACCATGTCCTGCCTCTCAGTTACATCCATGAAGCTTGCCTTTTTTACCTTTAGAGGTATCTGTCTTAGTTTTCCTTTGTATGACAAAATATCATTTGAGCAGCTGTACACAGTACGGTGTCATATGTTTGCTATTTTTGCTAGAGCACTAGAGCACTCCATGGGATATAATACTCTGACTTTAGTGCACTTGAGGCTTCATAGATAAAGCTTTATGAAGGTCTTGTTCTTTGTTCAGGAAGCCCAAATTAGACACTTCTATATCTGCAAAATCACAAAAATTGTATTCTTGACAGTAATAATGCACAATGCATAATTTAGTTTATATATTATTATGCAAATTATCAAGTTTTGATCTACTTTCTCTTATCTGCAATGTTGAGTAATCAACTGGAAAAAAATGTTTGAAAAATTACTCTGTATGCACCTGTAGTGTCTTATCCTAAAATTTGTTTGTAGATGCAAAAAGAGAAGAACATTAGGAGGAGATTACACATATTGAATAGCTCTCTAACCACAAATAGCAAAAATGTACATTTAAGTAATTTCTATAATTTTTTCTGTCATTTCTGTATTAATCATATGAGCTGCTTATTTATTTTCCAATAAATGGTCAAACATTAACTTGGGTTATTAGGGCAAGCTCATTGTTCATTGCTCATTCATATCCTGCTGAATGGGAGTGTTTATGACAGTGCACAGAAAGGTAGCTAAAAGTCCAGTCAGCCTTTCCTTCAGGATAACATCTACACTCTACAGCAACGTTCTGGTAATTATTTTACTGATGTGTTTGTACATGCGTTCTCTTGAATTCTGTTGAATAATCTGTTTAGAGGGATATGGACATACAGTGAGTGGGTGGGTTGTACCATACTGGTAATGAGTTTACTCATAGCATAGTTGTACTTTGCTAATTTGAATACAACTGAACTGTGAACTGGTACGCTTTCCAATGTGCAGAGTATTTTCTTGATTAAACAATACAGCAATGAGATGTGATATATCTGTTCTGTAAAATCCTTGTCTGGAGCATGTTTTAACAATAAAAAAAAGTCTAACATCATCTGAAGGCTGGATTTCTGTTTGCGAAATGTATGCATTTTATAAGCATACACATATATGCTTCAGTGAAAAGTTTACTACAAGGACAAGACTGCTGAATCATCTCAAATGTGTATGTTGTACTAGATGCAATCAAGTGGCTGTGTCTCTGACCCTGATGGAAAAATGAGCTCTTTTTTTCTTTTTCTCAATTTTTTTTCTCTGCTTTTTGTGAAAAAATATCTATGCTGTTACTGTTAGTAAGACACAGGATCTGCAGATACCAACAGTAAATTATTGTTTTTATTATAGCAGAAATTGAGAGTGAGTGTGTAATTTGACCATTTTTATTGCTAAGGGGAAAAGACTCAATGCTTATCGTAACAGGATAATAACAGGACTGAAACTTTTTTCATATGACCAAAAAAACTGGCTGTACTGGAAGCCTATCTATTTTGACAGAATATAATTCCATGCTTTATTTGTTGCCAGCAAAAATATGGCATTTTACATTATGCATTGAGCCATGAAACTGGCAATGTCAAGTTCAGGTAATTTTTTTTACTAGGTTTACCTGCCCGGGCCATTGCAACCACCTTAAGTGCTGATAGGACCTCGCTGGTCTCCTCCATGACTCGCCCTGGTCTGTACATACCCCAGCCGGATCCAGCGTGTCCCTTTCTATGTGCGTGCCACGGATGCCCATGGTCCCGGGGGGCCGAAATCTGCTGTGCCTTGTAGATAGGTCAGTTCGTCTGTCATGTCGCAGCCTGTCTCCGGGCAGTGAGGAAAGGCGCGGGTGTAGATTTCCATTTTTACTTTTTATTCAAAACACAAAAACAGCACGAGGGCCTGAACAAAACTCAAGAAACCCACAAGACAGGATGCGGGTAGGATATCATTGAACCAACAACCGAACAGAAACACAAATCCTTTATATACATGTAAACCAAAACCCCAAAACCAATAAACAAACACAAACACTTAACTCTAAGAAAACCCAGCTGTGATTAATACAAACAAGACCCTTCACCCACTTCACAGTAAAAGTCCACATAAACCAAACTCTAGTGGCCGCATACAGAGACATCACAACTACCTACTGAGAAATCGTTCATTCATTTTCTGTGATCGCTTAATCCTTACCAGGGTCACAGAACCTATCCTGGGGCCAATGGGTACAAGGCAGGGACTCACCCTGGGCAGGGCGCCAGCCCACTGCAGGGAACACACAAACACACACACACAATTAACTCACACCTATGGTCAATTTGGAATCCCCAATTCACCTGACATGCATGTCTGTGGGAGAAACTGAAGACCCCAGAGGAAACCCACACCACCACAAGGAGAACCTGGAGGAATGAGGCAATGGTGCAACCCACTGTGCCACTGTGGGTACTAAGATAACTAGTGGTGAGGTAGTAAAGGGATATGTGACAGAGCAGGGTAGCAAGTACATAAAGAATGGGTATTGCAATACATACAGCATGTTTTAGCAATTTCCAGTTAGAACTAAAAAAATAAAGAGACACTACAAAATGTTAAGTGAAAGAGAGTTCAAACATGTGCAGATAAGACAGTGTAGAGACCCTTGATAACTAGATCCAGTTCACCTGAGTTTTAGGCTTCTAGTATCAATACACCTCTCCTATACATAAAATTTTGCAAAGTATTACCAGTGGATTACCCTGCATACTGAGCATACTGTCATTTCTTAATGGAAATCTTGGGTGTTGATTCTTTTGATTGTTTTTTCAACTCTTAATCTTTTCTTGCCCTTTCTGCTGTATTTGCTTCTTGGATTGATTTGCTGGACTTTTATCCATTCTGCTAGGACTCTTGGACTTTTTCGCTTATTGGACCGCTTCCTGGATTTGAACGCTTGTTTAATATTTTGACTCTTGCTCCATGTTGGAATATAAATGTCTGCTTTTTGGACTCAGCATTTGTGTCCTACCTGGTCTCTTCGTGACAAATATTGCACATTAGTTTGGGTTTAACAGTCTAACAGCTTTAGGGTCAAAGCTGTCCCTCAAATGAATAATTAACAAAGCTACTTGAGGTTTTCAGTTTCTGTTTTATATAATACAGTAGAAAATTACTAGTAGCTAGCTATGATGTAAATCAAGCTGTTATTTAGCAACTCATGCTCAGCAGTGTTGACTAACTGTCCACTCCTCCTTTGACATCAGTATGTGGTTAACACTTTTTCATTTGAAAAATGGCATCTCTTTTGTTCAAAAATGGAAAACTAAAATGACCCAGAAGAGAACTTTGTCTGTTTTTCATGTTCCATTTTCATTAACAGAATTTCAGTTGTTTAAATAGCTTGAATGGCTTCACCATACATAATGTAAAAGCCTGTTAAGCTTGCAAAATTTGCTTAGAGCCACATAGGTCAGATATGGCAATGGAAGGTTAAACAAATACTCAGTTAATCACAGGTTTAGTTCACTCTGAAAATCCAATGAGTTAACTATTAAAATGAAATATTTTGCTACCAAGGGACACTGGCTAACTTAGCCACATACCTTGTATTGTGGATGGCTTAACTAGGTCATGCCATGTCCAACACAGCATAATCCGTAGCCCATGCAACCTATATTTCCACAGGGGCATCATTAGGCCTGGGCATCCAAGGCAACAGCCCTGTTTTATGAATAGCCCTGGATCTCAGGTGGACTCAGCTCAATTTGTTCTGATGCCTACTGATTGGTAAATTCCAATAGGAAATACCACCCCGATCTCCCATCAAAAAAATTATTATGATATTACTGTTACGATACTGATTCACAAGCACCCAACACACAACACTAAAGCAGACCTGCTTTAAAGTTCCAAAGACTATGTACACTTTCTAAACTGCAGCTGGTTTTCAACCAGGTTCAGCTGAGGAACTGTCATCCGTATACCTGCTTGTTTGTTTGCGCAGTGCTGCTTGTGGTTTAGTCTTTCCACTGCAATAAGCCATTCTTTCTGTACTCTTTCATAAACCCTAGCAGACTTCTCATGAAGAAAAAAAAATCCCCTGTTCGATTTTAACCTTGATAAGAATCTTTCCTGAAGCAATCTGCTTGTGTGTGTATGTGTATGTGCATGTGTGAGTGTGAGATTACAGGACTATTAGGCAGACTCACAAGCAACCTCATGCCGTCTACTAGAGATTTTTTAAAATTCTGTATTTACCTGCACAGCCTCATGTTTATGTGAGTCAACATAATTTTAGTATAGCAAACAAGTTTTGGTAACACTTTACTGTAGAGAAGCTTTAGCAAGGCTACAAGATACATACATGAGATTTTCATGACAACTGACAGAAACACTGATGCAAAAATAGCTGTCATTACATGTTCTGGGGTGAGATTTATTAAAGCAGATTCATGACAACTGATGCTTATTGGAAAAGGCCTTTATAAATGTTAATGTAGTCTTATATGAGTTGTCAAAGGCTTAAGTAGGTGTCGTTATGTTTACTAGTCGTTATATGCCCGCATTAGAAATCTTTTGTCAAAAATGAGGACAACATTAAAATACATAATAAATACAGTGGTACCTTGACTTACGAGTTTAATTCGTTCTGTGACGGAGCTTGTGACTCAAATTAGTTTTATGTCAAATCAATTTTCCCTATTGAAATGAATTGAAATGCCATTAACTCGCTCCAGACCTACAAAAATACAATAGAATGTACTGCAATAAACTGGTTTTATTAAGTATAATGTACAGCATTTGCCTTGGAGATCAGACGACTTAAAGATGCTTTGACTGCTATAATTCTGGCAAAAGTTTTGAGGTAATCCTCAGCTGCCTTCATATCCGCGCTCGCTGCCTCACCACTACCTCGTCACGGCACCTCCTGCGAGCTGCTTCTCTGTCAACCACACCATCAGCAGCTTTTCCATATTTTCATGGATAGATGTCCATTTTCTGTTTAGAAAATATTTTAGCATCCTTGGCTTGCGTTATAGCCTTTATCGACTCCTTTTGCTTCAGTAAGGTGCAGACCATAGACGTGGCCTTGTACTGCTTCGCTCGTACTGCTTCGCCAAGTCGACTACATGCACACCTTGGTCATGTTTTTCTAATTTCTTTCTTTAGTTCAATGCACATCATCTGCTTCTTCCCAGCACTGTCATTCGCACTCACTTTCTCTGGACACATGGATGGATAAACAAACTTTTGCAAAATAACTGCAAGCACAAATGCTTGTAACCCGAATTTTAGCTCTCAACTCAAACCAAAAAAGTAAAGGTACCACTGTACATAACAAAATTTGCTGTGACAGCAGCAAAGTGGACAGTAGAAGAAAGTAGAAGTAGCATAACCAATAGAATAAAAACTATTCAACAGTATAATATAGAAAACTGTACACTATACAAAATATTATGTAAACATAAACATACTAGTTTGTGTGTATGCATATCTGCTGCTAACGTCTTAGTGCCAGATACTCCAGCATACCTTCAGACGTCTTTTAGAGTCAAGAGATTTTTTTTTTCAGAGATTTTTTTGGACAATATATAAGTGAACCTATGATGCATATGAATGATGTACACACAAAACTTTAATTTCTCAAGTCATTTCACAGCTGGTAGCCTAGTGGTTAGGGCGTTCGCCCTGTGATAAGGAAGTCGTGGGTTAGAATCCCAAGACCACTAAGCACCTCAGAGGTACCCTTGAGCAAGGTACCATCCCCACACACTGCTCCCTGGGCGCTGTGTTCCTGGCAGCCTGCTGCTTCACTTGGTGAATGGGTTACATACAGAGGAAGAATTTCGTGCTGTTCACACTGTGTGCTGTGGTGTGTTCACATATGCCAGAATGGTCATTTTCACTTATTTAACCTAAACACTCGTGCTAACACCTTCAACCATCGCACACTGCTGGAGTTATAATATAACAGTCTATCATGCTGTCAGTACCAGTTGATAATCTGTGGATTCTCAGCTTGATGCAAGATCCCAGCATGGTCTGATGCAGCTGACTGAAAGAGGCAGCACCAAAGCAGGGAGCACAACATATGTTCCGTTCTATGTATCTCATTTTCACTTCTTCAAAAACAAACTCGGCTAACATAATTTCAGACCGAAGTCGACTACAGTTTGTACGTTGCATATCTGCCATAGTATCACTGTCTTCTTCTTCTTTCTCTTTCGGCTTTACCCTTCTGCTGCATCCTCAACTCTCCCACCAACTAACTTCATGTCCTCTTTCACCGCATCCATAAATCTCCTTTTTGGTCT
>JBBIGA010163636.1:5651-17172 GCA_037576975.1 Alestes dentex | reverse complement strand
TGAGTTACAGTCCAGTCTCTACAGGGGGAACATCGGTATTTACATTCTAGCACTGCAGGAGTTCAGTGTAAACTGTAAACTGTTTTAAATGAATATTGGGCATATTTAGCATATCTGGGGGCATATTTAGGGTTTACACTATAAAAATACTTTTTTTTTTTTTTTTTTGGGACTTCAGCCTATGCCATGCCCGAGTAAGACGCGTAGACTCGTAGCTCCACCAGACCATTTAGAATAAGCCGAGAAAGTATTGAGAACCAATAAATGTGTACTAGATCATGTGAAAAGTGTTCTACAGAGATGAGTGTGAACCAGAAAACGGGTAAAAAAGATGCCAAAACTGGTAAACATGACGAGGTTAAAACGGGACCGAAACAGCTAACGTTAGCAGGAGCTACATAATATCAGGCTGTATGGTATCCCAGAAGGTGCTGAAAAGTATATGATAGCGTTTGTAACAGACTTTCTAAGCACTTTCTAAGAAGTTGATCAGGCTAGAGAGACACGGAGCGCTCGCGTCAAAACCTGAAGACGCAGCAGCACCGCCAAGGTCCGCTTTTTAAAGACTTTAAAGTGAAACGATACTGCAGCATGCCTGGAAACAATGAGACATCAAGTTTCAAGGACGAAATGTTTATTTTGACCAAGACTACTCGCCTGAGCTGCAGAGGAAAAGGAAAAAAGTACGAGAGGTGATTAAAGAGCATTAGAGCCCAGTCGCCATATCCTGCTCAGTTAAGGCTCTTTCTGGAGGACGGCACCAAGCTGTTCCCCTCAGTACTGGAGGCGCAGACAAAGCTGAGAGAGCTTGGTATCGATGCAGTATTGGAAGACAGAGATGTGCTGGAAAGAGAGCTGACACAGGAGAGGTGGATGACACAGAGGGGACAAGGGAGGAACAGTTAAAGTCAGAAGAAATTGGAGCCATAATTTGGGAGAACAACAGAGAGCCACGACTTCCTGATCGCAGAGCGAACGCTCTAACCCCAGAGAGACAGTCAAGCAATCGTTTATCGTATTCTGACGATGGGAAATCATTGTCTTGGGCTAAAGTTGGATTATACAGGAGTAATTTCAAGATAAGGGTCTGTGTGAGAAGGAGTGAGTAAAGATTTTCGGACAAGCCGAGGCAGACTTTGCCTTCAAGGCGACGTGAGTACAGCAGCGGGTGGTCCGTCGCTAATGCTCTGATCTCTGTAAAAACAACGTAAGGTTCATTTTATTTCAGGGGCAAACTACTGGACTGTTGGAAGTTCACAAATTTATCTTGAGTTCAAAAGAGTTACTTCAATTCTTACTTATTATTATTGTTCTGTGTTTCTCTGCAAATCATTTCCTAAAGTTCAAGTTATTTATATTGCACATTATCAGACACAGAAGATCATTCAGTGTGCTTTACAGCAATGGAAATTAAAATAAGGATAAAGAAAAATTAGAGAAAAATAAAACAAGATAATGAGAGGGGTAAAAGAGGTAAAAGAATTCATAAAAGAACATTAAAAATGTAGTAAAAGTGCAAATATTTAAAGGAAGGCAGAGGAGTATAGTGCTGTTTTAGCAGCTTTTTGAAGCTCCAGTCGGTGCAGATCTGACAGTAATGGGCAGTTTGTTCCAGCAGCTGCTGCATAATGACTAAACACCATTTCACCAGGTCTGGTTTCAGATCTTCTCACCACTAGCTGTCCAGCTCCTGGAGATCTAAGAGACCCACCAGGAATATAAACTCCGAGCATCTCAGAGATGTACGTAGGACCCAGACCATTGAGTGACTTGTACACAATGAGTAATGTTTTGAAGTCAATTCTGTACCGAACTGGGAGCCAGTGCAAGGACCTGAGAACAGGAGTAATGTGTGTGTAAGGTACATATGGTTAGTGTTTTCATTTTAATTTATAAAGTAAAAGAAATGGACACACTGAAGGTTGTTAGTCACAATATAAAGGGGATTAACCATCCCATAAAGAGAAAGAAAATCATGAGCCAGCTGAAAAGACTGAACTGTTCAATAGCATTGCTCCTCAGACGGGAAGGGGTTGGGAAGAAGAGAGGAGTAGCAATACTGTGTCACAGATCACTCGGTTTTAATCTAGAGAAAATACATGCAGACAAACAGGGGCGTCACGTTATGACTGTGTGTGCGATTAAGGTTTAGGTTAAGGTTTTAAACATATATGCACCAAATGAAGATGACTCTGGATTTTTCAAAGAAATATCAGCTGTTTTAGCCACTTATGCAGAAGGATTCGTCATAGTGGGGGGAGACTTCAGTTGTGTGCTGAAACCCAATTTAGATAAATATCCATTCGTTAAAGGACCAGTGTTACAAAAAACTAAGATGCTGGACGGTGTAATAGAGGAGTTAGGGTTGGTGGATATATGGCGTCAAAAAGGGACTATACTTTTTTCTCAAAAGTACACAAAAGCTACTCCAGAATAGACCTTTTTTGGTACTAAAAAAAGATGCTTACAAAGTTATGAACTGTCATCTAGGACCCATAACAATATCAGAGCACGGGCCAGTGGTTATGTCAGTAAATTTTGAAAGCGACAAACAAGTTAAACAGTAGAGATTGAATGTTTCACTTCTGAATGATTCAAAGATAGTTCAAAAGATAAAAAAGGACTGGAAGGAATATTTGGAGTTTAACGATAACGGAGAAGTTTCAGCATCCATTTTGTGGAAAGCCGCAAAAATTAATTGCACTTGCTTCGAAAATAAAAAAAAAAGACAGAGATAAAGAGCAAAGAAATTTAGAAAAACACATCCAGGAACTAGAACTGCAGCATAAGAAGTCCAACGATGGTAATGTCTTGAAAAATCTTAACCAGTACAGACAGACTCTAAATGAGTTGTTGACACACAAAGCAGAAGGTGCACTACGTTTTGCGAACCAACGGTATTATGAATCAGGAAATAGGGCCAGGAGACTACTGTCTTTTCAGCTGCGCAAAGAACAAGCGAAGAGAACAGTAGCAAAGATAGTGAACCTTTCTACGACAAAATGGTGTCTCATCCTAAAGACATAGCAGAAGCTTTCTCGACTTTTTACGAGCAACTTTATAAATCAGAGGAGAGGGACAATAAGACAGAGATGATTAAAACTTTATTGGGAAAACTTCAGTTAGTTAAAATAACTGAGAATAATTCCAAAGCAATGAGAGATCCAATCACAAAAGAGGAAATTACAGAAACAATAGGTAAGTTGAAAAATAATAAGGCGCCAGGAGTGGATGGTTATCCAGAGGAATTCCATAAACACTTCAGAGAGGAGATCACACCCCTCTTACAAAGCGTGTTCAGTCGTGCCCTCACAAAGAGCGACCCTCCAAAATCCTCGACGGATGCAATGATATCTGTAACCCATAAAGAGGGTAAGGACCCTACAAATTGTTCCTCATGTAGACCAATAAGTTTACTTTGTTGTGATGTTAAAATTTTAACCCCGATATTGGCTAAGAGAATTCAGAAGTGCATAAACAAAATAATGAAACCAGATCAGACTGGGTTTACACCAGGGCGCCAGGAGATAAACAGTATTAGAACAACACTGAACGGTATCTCCGAAGCCAAACATGCAGATTCCCTCAATGCTTCTTAGCCTAGATGCAGAGAAAGCATTCGACAGGGTGGACTGGTTATTTCTGGAACACACACTGGAAAAGATGGGATTTCATTTGGACTTTATTAACTGGATTAGAGTGTTCTATTCTGGACCTGAAGTGAGAGCGAGGGTAAATGGACACCTAGCGAAGAACTTTCATCTGAAGAGAGGAACCAGACAGGGATGTCCCCTATCTCCTTTATTATTTGCAATCAGTGTAGACCCCTTGGCAGGAATTATACGAGTGAATCCTAGTGTGGGTGGAATGAACCACAAAATCTCACGGTATGCGGAAGATGTTATTTTGTACATCACGAACCCCCTGACCTCCATTCCTGCGCCTTTCACCTGTCTAAGAGAATTTGGGAAAATATCAGGCTACAAAGTTAATGAAGCTAAATCAGTGGCCATGATGGTTGTAGGCAAGTGGCCAACGGAGCTGGATAAAGACGTTTCATTTAACTGGCCAACCCAAGGATTCAGATATTTAGTAGTTATGAAAACCCCATTAACTTCCCAATTACATAAGGAGAATTACGGCAGGCTAATCACGCAAATAAAGTTAGATGTAGCCCGATGGGGAAACCCTTCCCTTATCTTTTTTTGGGTAGAATTGAAACAATTAGAATGAATACACTCCCCAGGTTTACATGTTTATTTCAGTCACTACCTATATGGATGCCAGCCTCTAATTTTAAAAAGCTACACAAAATACTTTCTGCATTTATATAGAAGAAAAGGAAAACTAGAATTCGAAAAAAGTTACTATTTAGCTCAAAAGAACGAGGCGGCCTTGGTTTGTCTAACTTGATGTGGTACTATTGGGCAGCACAACCTCGTGGCTTAGTTGAGTAGGTGGTACAAGATGAAGAAACAAATTGGATTGGACTGGAGAACTGAGCAGCCCATTAGTACCTTTAGAGATGATACCATTTATAGAACAAGAAGATTGGAGAGATCTTAAAATTAAAAATGAATGGGTTATTAAGGTGTGGTCGCTGGTAAGAAACAAGACGGGTGCCGTCAATAATTTCAAGAGTAATAAGAATCACCAAGATCGCAGATTTCTTGCCAAATAAATTAGATGTTGGGTTTCGGATTTGGGCAGAGAAAGGGCTAGTAATTATAAATCAAATGTTTGAGGGGGAAATTCTAAGGTCGTATGGGCAATTACAGGATAAATATCAGTTGTGCTCTATGGATTTTCATTGTTAATGTTACTTAATGTCCCACAAGGAATGGAAGTTTAAAACTGCCTCCCTCATAGAACGACTATTGATTAAATGTGTGGAAGAGAAGGATAAGAGTAAAATTCTATCAAATATTTATAAACAATTACAAACATGTTTATCAGATACTTCTTTAGACATGAAGGAAAGGTGGGAGTTATTGAAGATGAAAAATGGGAAGAAGCGTGTGAGCTGGGCCATACAATTACAAATAGTCCATCATGGAAGGAATTTAATTGGAAGGTGAAAATGAGATGCTTTACGACTCCGTTCCAGACTTAATAATAACAGTAATAATAAGTAACAAAGTTAATTTATGTTGGAGGGATTGCAAACAGATGGGTGATCATACACACGTTTTTTGGGACTGCCCGAAGTTGAAAGCATTTTGGCGGGGATTCGAGCAGAAATTCGAGCTTTTCTGTCTCCAGACAGTTTATTACATAAAAGGTTTATCTCCTGAGGGGGACATAGAAAAGAAAGGATGAAGTTATTACAGATCCTCCTGGTGGTGGCGGCAAGAAAAATGATAACTTGGTGTTGGCTTAACCCCCCCACACTCTCAGTCAGTGGCGGGAGAGATTAAAGGAAGTGTATTTAATGGAAATGATAACAGCTAAGTGTCTTTTGAAACTGGACTCATTTTCGGCTCTGCAGGCACCTGCTGTTCTTACTTTGGATGGTCATACAGATAAGGACAACGGGATTGAGTATAGGAAGGGAATGGTGGTACTGGTGTATTTATTTATTTTTGTGTATTCAACAATTCTTCCATTTTCCCATAATTTCTTACTGAATGGATGGTTTGTTATGGAAGAAAACTGTACTCTGAAGGAAGGGATGCAGAGAAACAATGTTGTGCCTTTTTTTTAAATCATTTATTTATGTATTTTATTATTATTATTATTATTATTATTATTATTATTAAAATTTGTCTTCACATTTTGCTTTGTTTTTGGCTGTTTTTGTTTCCTTTTGCTTGTGTTCTGTAAAATACTATTTCTTAAAAGCTTGAATAAAGATTGTTCAAAAAAAAAAAAAAAAACCCGTGCTGCCAGGCTTCGGACCCGTGTTGAAGTGCTTCTTGATCTTTCCAGCCACAGACAGCTGGTGCTCGTTCTCCAACATCCCATCGTCCTGCAAAAAAGAGGGGCGGAGTTTTAAATTTAACACATATACTATAAGGGCAAAAGTATTGGGACACCAGACCATTCCACCAACAGAGACTTTAATGACACTGCATTCAAACCCATAGACTTTAATCTGAAGTTGGTCCCCCTTTATAGCTACAACAGTTTCCACTCTTCTTGGAAGACTTTCCACAAGACCGGAGGGTATCAAGACCAAGACATTACCAAGACCGGAGGGTATCAGGACCAAGACACTGCCGAGACTGGAGGGTATCAAGACCAAGACACACTAAGGCGAGACCAAGATCAAGGCTGGTTGAGATCAAGACCAAGACTGAAAACAGACTAGGGCTAGAATCAGCATCACATTACTCGGATCAACTGTAGAGAAAAAAGGCTTTGCTGTAAAGTGTCATTACTCGTTAAATCAAATTCATGTTATCTTTTCAATTATATTGTCAAGGTGGTTCGACAAAATCGGCACACAGCAGAATGTTTCTTTTTCTGGGACGTTTTGCAAATATATGTTCTGTGATGATGCGCATGTGTGGTTTTCTCTTTTTTTCCCCATCCCATCGAGACCGCTATGTCCGAGACCAAGACAAGACCTAGACCACAAAATTTTTTTTTGTCTACAGCACTACAGGGTGGTGCAGTTCCCGTACCTCCCCTTGGTGCAGCTACAGAGGAGGCTCTCTATAGTCCCTCTTTAGAATGTAGTGAGGTTTGTGTGTGGAGGGGATGAGCTCCTCCGTCTCTGCAGAACGTAGAGACTCTACTGGGCTTTCCTCTCGATTGAGCTGGTGTTGAGGTTCCAGCGACATGAAGGTTTGATTCATTTCACCATATTGGGTTATTTCAGTCAGTCAAACGACTCAACCGACACGTGTTTGTGCGGAGGTGGACGGTTCTTTGGACCCAACAAACCAAAGCCTGGGTACGAAACACAGAAACAGCGTTCTTGGTGCAAGCGAACTCTTAACAGCTCTTATTTTCTGGTCTCTGCTAAGCTTTACATTCTCTGTAACAGAACTATATTTTATACAGGTTAAATGATATTTAACATACTAACCAGCTACTGACATTCAAAGTCAGGATTTAAGTTTGAATATTAAATTGAGGACTTACACACTATGAATGTTTGTTAGAAGCGTTATAGAAGAGTTGAAATGCTAATGCTACCTATTTGCATTGGTGCTACAAGCTCATTTGTCTGAAAGAGCAATGCTAATGAAATGACTGGAGTTTTATTTCACGTTTGCTCTTCTCTGTTATCAGCCTGAGTGGTTTGGAAGGTCACGACACTCTTTTTACTGGAACATGGCAGAAACTGTTTCATCTGACTGGTTCTTCTGAGGTTAAATTGTGAAAGACCATCATCTGAATTGTATTTGAATGATTCAGTCTAGAACAGGAATGTAAATGTTTTAGATGTAAATGTTTTTTTTCATTGAAAGGAGACAATTTAGAAGCTCAATTTGTTGGATATTTATTGTGTTTGTGTGTGTGTGTGTGTGTGTGTGTGTGTGTGTGTGTGTGTGTGTGTGTGGTGTCTCCAGTGGGGCCCTGGGGTCCATAAGGCTCCAAATCTTTCATTTCAGTGGCTTGTCTGGTTCCATTAAAGGGTTTGAAGGTTATAAAGAAACACATAATAACTCTTGTTCTCCTCTTTTTGCCTTTGAAGGGACTTTGAAGGGAACCGGCTTCAGAGGCTGAACCACTCGACCCTGCTGTCCTGCGGCGAGCTCACCGTACTGTGAGTAAAAGGCAGGAGGTGGACGGAGGGAGAAAAGGCCGAACAGCCAGAGAATGGAAACTGAAGGAGCTCTAGGGGACAGAGGAGAGTAGCGAGGCTCATGGTGGCCTTCGGGGAAAGTGAAAGGACCGCTGTCATGTTTCTAAATGATTTTACAATCAAAACCAGGTTTATGTTGTGTTTTTGTTTGAAAGAGTAGGTTGTGAAGAGATAAATAACTGGTACTGATTGATAAACAGATTTTCTCAGTGCTGCCACGCCCATATAACCTTGGGCCATGGCTTTGTTTGGGTAAATTTCATTTTAGACCTTATATTAAGGCTGCCTTCAGTTCAGGTTACAGGTGGAGGTTTCATATCCTCCCTCCCTGGGCAGCAGATTCTGTTGGAGCGGTTCTGATCGAGTTTGTCTCGTAAGAGCTCATTAACCAGACAGACTGCGCCCGGAAATGCCGGAGGACTCGGGTTTACTCTAGTCTGGAGTAATAAAAAAAAATAGGCCCTTAGTGTGCAATCTGTGACCAGTTCTCTCTATAAGCAGTGTGAGGAGTTGCTTAGGGCCTCTGAGTACAAACATCTTTATATGTTTGTTTTTTATGTCCACGGAAGACTCTGGTGCTTCAGCAGCCAATAGTTTGGGACATAAAGGTTCAAATTTCACAGAATTTGATGCACTGCGTCACTACCTCATTCTTTGGAAATGCACCAAATTTTGTAACATTCCATCCACTGGGGGCGCTGCAACTAACATTTCCATTTCTCAAGAAGCGCCAAAGCTAAAATGTAGAAATGTGCCGTGTTTACACATTTGCTCATATCTCCTACTGTTCCATTTGTCTCGCCAACCAGTCAAAATTCAGCAGTCAGTACATACTTGTGTGAGTGGCCAGTCTTAATAGAATTTTATAGCTCAATCATGGCATACAAATGTTACTTTTACATTTTCAAACCAATCCAACGTTTGGCCGATAGTTTGGCTGGTAACTAGTTTGTGTGGATGTCATGATACAACCTTTCTGGTATATTTGTGAGTTACGCTGTTGTACAAAAGCTCATACTGTAAATTATTTTGCCCTAAAGGTGGTTTAAACATCAGAAAGATTTGAGACACATCAAAGAGGATAAATGTTGATCACAAATATCCATGAATATACATGAATCTTTTACGTAAAATGTTATACCATTTTACTCGGAATAAATAGTCTTTAAAGTGAAAACTGAACAAAAACAAAACAGGCTATTTTTTATTAAAAACATTTTGAGGAACTACGAGTCCCCACGTTGTTAGACCATGCCATGCCTCACAATTAGCCCCACATCTCAAAAATAATATTAATTAAAATGAAATTAGCCTATGATCTAACAATCTAATCATAACTGTCATTCTGAGATTTCAGGGAGATGAAACAAGGCATGACAGACGAGCAAATTTGTCACCAAACCCACCCTCTGCTACCCAGCAAATCAGTTGTAGTTCCGTCAACAAATCAATACCCAGCGCCCCACCTTGAGAAATCAAAACCATAGACCTGTCAACAAACCCGCCTCCCTCGTCAACTGATCGAAACTGTATCCCTAACGACAACCCCCCCCCCCAAGTTATCGTCCTGTATGAACTAGCATCCATCCACCCAGCCCTCCCTCCCCCGTCTACAAATCCACATTAAAGCTCTCTTGAACAACCAGAACCCAGTTGACACTGGAGCCCCAGATGTTTCACAACTTTTCTGCCTTTATTGGACACAGTTCTGTCTTTCATAAAATCCTCTCCTGGACAGCAAGGTCTGCGGGAACACGAGGTCCACTCTGGAAATAATGAAAGAAGATGAAATCCTCTTTCTTGGTTTTTTTATTTGTGAGGTGCCGTTTGTGTCTTTGAATCCAGATACGGCGTCTTGTGTCATTGCATAGTTGTTGTTGTTTTAGTTGTTGTTTTACCCGAGCGGCTCGTCACTGACAGATGATGATTTCACGGCCTTTCACTCCGTTGCTGTCTCCAGATCGCTGCGGTCTAATCGGATTAAGGTTCTGCCGGAGAACACTTTCCAGGAGCTGCGTGTGCTGGGAGAGCTGTGAGTGCGACATCTGGGTTTCTGACACTCGTACTGGAGCCAGAGCCCGCCTTCACTAACGATCCCTATGTGCTTCTGCAGGGACCTCTCCAGGAACCAGATACAGGAGCTACCAGCCACCATCTTCAGGGGCCTGCAGTCTCTACAGATACTGTGAGTAGAACTACAGGGGCTGTGTGGCCGCATCAGATAACAAGAACTTACAAACCAAGAAAATGTGAAGTGCGAGTGTGCGGTTGCTTTTTTTTTTTACTATATGACGAAAACAAAATCAGAGTCAGAATCGCATTTATTGGCCGAGTTTGTCAGGAATTTGATTCCAGTCAACGGTGTCTTTTAAGCACAACAGTATAAAACAACAGTAATATGTAAAGATACAATGAACGATATACTGAACAATATAATATACAATCTCCAACATGAATAAAGAGGATAAAAACTATTTTGAGACGACTGCCTGATGTTTAGTGGGTGATCTCTGGAAAAAGTAATGTGTTCAAACACACAGAAAATAAACAAAAAACTACAGGGGATACTTGTCTCTGGACCAAGAGGTCATGGGTTCAAATCCTACCCTCAGCACCACCGCTGGGTTCCTGAGCGAGACCCTTAACCCCCAGTGTCTCCAGGGAGACTGCCCCCTGTAGTTAGGGAGTGGAAGTCGCTCTGGATAAAAGCGTCCGATAAATATGAATGTAGAGAGACGCGGCGCCATCTTTAACACAAAGTGTGTTAAAATTGAACAATTCTGGTGTGTCTGACTCTCTACACTCTTCAAAAGAAAGTTTGTGTTAAAAAATCGGACTTTCCCAGTGTGGTGCATTAACCAGGAGGCCACATGGGTTCAAATAAAGTGTAAGTGTAAAAGGAAAGAGAAGTTTATGTTTACACACCACAGCACACAGTGTGAGCAGTGTGAAATTCTTTCTCTGTATTTAACCCATTCAACACATTTAACAAATGTAATGCAATTTATTTAACTCATTTAACATATTTAACCCATTTAACCCATTTAACTCATTTAACCAATTTAACTCATTTAACCCATTTAACATATTTAACCCATTTAACTCATTTAACCAATTTAACTCATTTAACCCATTTAACATATTTAACCCATTTAACTAATTTAACCAATTTAACTCATTTAACCCATTTAACATATTTAACCCATTTAACTCATTTAACCAATTTAACTCATTTAACTCATATAACTCATTTAATCCATTTAACCAATTTAACTCATTTAATCCATTTAACCCTTTTAACTAATTTAACCCATTTAACTCATTTAACTATTTTAACTCATTCACCAAGTGAAGCAGCGGGCAGTCAGGAACACAGCGCCTGGGGAGCAGTGTGTGTGGGGACAGAACCTTGTTCAAGGGAACCTCAGTGGTGCCCCTAGCAATCCTGGGATACGAACCCACGACCTTCTGATCACAGGGCCAATTCCCTAACCACTAGACACCAGCTAAAATCCCATATAAAGTGTTTGAAAATGAATTTCAAACTGTATTAATAACAGCAGGAGGGAAAAGTCAGCTCCTGATCGACCAATCAGAACCTGAACACATGAGTACACTATCGCGGATACTAACAGAACCGCTCCAAGAACAAACGAGTACACTATCGCGGATACTAACAGAACCGTTCCAAGAACACAGGAGTACACTGCCGCGGATACTAACAGAACCGTTCCAAGAACACACGAGTACACTGCCGCGGATACT
>JBBIGA010163635.1:0-37169 GCA_037576975.1 Alestes dentex | reverse complement strand
AATGTTCATGTTTACTTTGCTCTTCTTTTGTGCCTTACATCCATTTCTTTATCTGACTGAATGTCTTTTGTTGGGCAGTCTGGTTGTACAGACTTTTTTAGATACTGTTTGGCTTTATCATATGACACTGGAAGCATAAAATGTACATTTTTTTAATTTACCAGTTTAATTTTTTAGATTAAGGAAAATGAAAAAGTGAAGGTTACTTACCATAACTTGCCAACACTCTAATATACCTATGAATGGACCATGCCTGCTCTGGGGGGATGTGGTCTTTGACAGCCTTATGAATCTTTGAGTTCAGCTGTTAAAATGCAGCTTTATTGTGCCAACTACTGGATGGACTGCAATTTTGAGATCAACCCTTTCTCTAAACCGAAGTGGTAATATTTGCCACCACCTACATGTTCCACTAACTCTAGACTGTGTGCCAATTAATGTTCTTGCATCTTTTGGCAACTGAGGATGGCAGACTTGTAGTATGCAAAGAAGACAGGTCAGAGCAACAAGAGGAACAGAATAGGATGTAGCCCAGTATCCCAATTTCAAATTAAGCTCTGCTTCCTGACAAAATTCCCCCACATCCAGGACTGATGAATCACTGGAATTTGCACTTTGCACTTCTAAGTCATTTGGAGTTATGTGACCATCACACTCATTCTCATCAGTAATCGGACAAAAAATATTATGAGCAGTTTGACTGGATGGAGTATTTATAGACTGACTTGCAATAGTGAATTCAAAATGATTTAAAATACCATTTTCTGTTTCATTTGTAGTTTTTAGGACTCTTCTCCTTTTGCCCAGTAGTAAGCCATTACACTTTGTGTCAAATTTGAAAGGAATGGTATAGCTGGTACAACCCGATCTCACGACATTTCGTGCAGCCATCATGACATAAAATCCAATTCAAAAACGCGCTGCGATCACGCTTTAGGCCTTATTTTGTGCTAGGACAACACTTCACTACCCTATTTATTTTAATGCGCAGTGCGTAACACCGCCAGTATCAGCGCTAACTGGTGACTGTTAGGGCTAGGGTTACGGTTAGGGATATTCCCCGTCTCACGGCCTTTCAACCTGTTTCAACCGCTTTGCAAATAAAAACGATAAGGAATCAACTCATTATTATTACACTTTAAGTGAGAAATATGTAGTATATTTTCACAATATTGCATACAAGCGTTCATTCATAGGCTACAACAGAAAACAATTTTGCATGAACTGGAGGCAAAAACGGTGGAAAACTCATGAGACCGTGCTCGCTGGTATGGTGAGAATAATATTTTACCCAAATAAAAGGACACACCTACTGCCATTTGTTCACCACCGTTTATGTCCAATAAGCTGGAAAAAAAGAAACAAAACAAAACAGTGTCATTTGCAAGGATTTTATACTGAGTTTTAAAAAAAAATTATATACATATATGTATACAGTACAGTATGTTCCAAGAGCAACCGCCTATAGTGAAAAACTGCATTGTTGTGATGTGGTAAAAAAATGCCTAAAAATGCCTATTTTTATTGTGTAAACCCTAGATATGTCCCCAAATATGCTCCCAAAGCAATTTAATGTCATTTTAAACTCATTAGCCTTAAAGAAAATGTAAAGGTAAACCGGCATCCGTACTGTACAGTTTACACTGAACTCCCACAGTGCTAGAATGTAAAATATCGATGTTATCCCTGTATAGACTGTACTGTAATTCATGTATGGGCGTTTTCTTTGGTATGTGCTGTCTTTTTCTTTGGTTTACGCAGGGTTAATACAGTAAAAAATTAATTTAATTTACATGAATAAAAATACAGGGCTTTAAGAACAACAAAATGAAAAACACGAGAACACTGGAGACGCTCCATTGGGGAAATTCTGGATAGCAGCATCACAGAGCAGCAGCCAATCAGCAGCAAAGAAAAATAAATAACGTTCTTGGATTGGCTACTTTCAAACCTCCCGACTCAGAGTACAGCGGTATTTCACTATCCCAAGACACGCTTTCTTTGTGTTCTCTCGTCAGTGACAAAACATTTATAGTTATTTTTTTTTATATAGAAATGTAGCTGAATTTACGTTAATATTTATGTACAAAATCAGTAAACTTTATTTTTCTTAATAATTTAGCACTAAAATGCATGAAAAATGATATATTGCCACGAAGAAAGATGTGATGTTGGGGCCTCGTCCGGCACGCGCCCTTGTCCTAGTGCTGGATTATGTTTGGCCGCGGTGCTTAGCAACCCAGCACAAGGACAAGGGGGTGTGGCGGACGATTAGTTCGGTTCTCAAAATAAATCTGTGTTGGACTGCTACCGGGGCTGCTGATCTGCGTAAATATATGCATACATACATATATATATATATACATATAGTATAAGGTAGGCCACATTAAACTGCAAAATGACAAACATAACATTACATACTTAAGCCTTTAATCAAAAAGGTACTAAAAAGTAAATTAACTAGTCGATGTAAAAATGTAAAAGAAAGAATTATTGCAGGGTCCTAGCCATTACTGGTATAAACTAATCTCAGGAGTGTTTGGTGAAGTTAGCGCTACCTTCTGAAAAGTTCTAGAAAAGTTTGCATGCCCAATAACATTAACAGGCGAGCATTTAAGCTTGCAGCTAATTAGCAAACATGCTTAACCACTTTTACATACAAGTTAGTTATATTTAACTAACGTAGACTCGACTAATGATATAAAATAATCTTACGTGATATCAGCTGCCACGTCCATACAAAACCTTATATTGAAAAGTAAATGAAAGTTACCTCAGAACACAGGCTTCCACCATTGCTTTTCTTTGTGCATCTTCACACCACTGGCTCAGTTGAATGAGCATACGCAGATGCACTTGTGTGGAGATGTCTGCACATGTTCGGCATCTGCATCTCGTAAACCACTAAATCAAAATTGATTCAATGTCAATTTTTCAACATTAACCAACACTGCTGAAAAAAACATCGCTCAGTGTTGAATGATGGTTATTTTTCAGTCATCAACATTAAATGATGAAGAGTGATCACAAATCAACATTGTTTCTATGTACTTATGCTATCTGGGTGTGAGGTTTTTAGGATTTGTACTTAGGTTCCACCTAAGTAGCAGCACTTGAGACTAAAGAGGGATGTTGCATGTGTTATGAAGACACAGTTCTTAAGAGCTAGGCTTATGTTATGTTTATCACAGTGGGTTGCGGTATGGCCTTTTGATTGCACATTGAGTTTTCCATAGCGGATTTGATTCATGTTTTTAACAGCTTTAAGGACTGTTCCTGATGGAGGTTCCTACCCATGTCACTGACCTCCTTTTCAGGAATTTAGAAACAAATGCTGTGAGGACATTGGGAATTATATTACTAAATGAAATTATTAAAATTAATCTAACAACAACTTAGAGACTAAATTAGCACAAAAGGATACATTTAAGTGATTTGGGCCATTTGTTCTGGTCTATTCATTGAGGGGCAGCTGGTGTTTACTAATTGTGTAAAATAAGTAAATATAGACATGAATGTACATGGTTTTGTTCTATGGTTTTGTTTACGCTATGCTTCTGGATGGTACTGATTATCTAAAACAATTCTTTCTAAGTTCACAAGCTGTCCTCCTCTTAATCCAGACACAGCTTCCTCTAAAATACCAAAACTGATTTAAAAAGGGGGCAATTATTTCATTCCATAAATAAACTGTGTTTAAAAGTTTAGAAGTTTAAAAATGTATTAAATATACAAATTTTTATTACAGGCCTTTTTGGTTGACTAAAAATTGCAAAATGTTTTAAGTAGAAATTAATCGCAACTGAAATATTATTCATGTATTTGTTTGCTTATTTGGTTTTTTTTTTACATTGAAAGTTAACTTAAAGTTGCAAAAAGGTAAGAAGAAAAGTTATTTCCTTTTTTTAAAATCCAAGTCATCCATGCATAGCATCATTCTCCAAAATATAGCACATGTAGACATGTATTCAAGACCTTTTCTACAAGCTAAAACACCTCAGTTACCTCTACATGTTCTACTGCTACAAGTTAGAACTTCTATAATAACAGAATAATACTCGAATGTAGAACTATCAGTAAAATAATACCATAGGCAGTAAAAATCACTTGTGGACAAACTGATTTCTCTCCTTGACAACAAAGTTAAAAGTCTGTATTGCTCTCCTTAGGTCAATGTGCATCAAAACAAACAGCTGATAATAGTGAAAACACAGAGATAATGATGACACATCAGTTGCATCAAATGACACTCATGATAGTGAATGAAAAGATGCCGTAATTTGATTTCATAAATGTATTTTCTGGTTTAGCCTTAATGACTTATCGCTCTCAGGTAAGTGTGGACTTGTGGTTTGATTTCTGTCTTGTTAAGGGAGGCCTAAGTATGAGAGATTAACTCAAGGATTACAAATGTATTAAATATCCAAAATATTATTTTTGGTTGACCAATGATTGCAAAGACAAGTTGAAAAGTTAAAAGTCTCAATTGCTTTCATTAGGTCAATGGGCATGAAAACAAATAGTTCATAAAAGTGACAAGCACAGAGATAATGATCAGGCGCAACAAATGACACTTACACTTTTCACTAAAATGTATTCCCAGTGTGAACAGAACAGATATGTTTTTTCATTCCAGAGTAAAAAACTCATCAACACACTTGGACTTTGTTCACACAGCAGGGCAAATTAAATTTGTTTCTTAAATCACATTTTTGTCCAAATATATTTTGTATGGTCATATTCATATCCACACTGGTTGCCATAATAAAAAGCATGAATACACCAGCTAGCGAAGGGCGAAATGCAGCAAACTAGTCACATGTAACTTAGATTTTGCATATCCTTCTTTTAATGACTGTGACTAATAAAACAATTGTGCTATATTAAAACATGACTATTCGTTTTAGCTTCTAGAACATGACAGCAGGGTTGGATGATGTGATCAGCAGCTAATGTTAGCTTAAAGGTTAATTAGCTCTACCATTAACAATCAGAGCCAGGCTTTAGGTTCAAATCTTTACTGAAAATCTCTGTAAAATGAAGAAACTGCACGGATGCCATTTCTGATCTGGACCTCGCTGGGAGGGGACGGCTCCTACACTCACATCAGAGACGTCCACCTCCACAACGAATGGATGAGATGGATCCGGGTGAAGAAGAATGGGTGCAGAGGTGAACAGATGACAGAGGTGATGAAAGGACTCGATGTCTTCGGGGTTGAGATTGAAGGGTGTCTGGGATGGTTTGGTGAGGGCAGTAAAGGGTGGCACAGCTGAACTGAAGCCCTGGATAAATCGTGTATAGAAATGAGCAAACCCCAGGAAATGCTGAAACTGCTTAAGTGTCTTGGGTAGGGGCCAATTATACACAGCATCCAGCTTCTGGGGATCCATGGCCACACCTTGGGAGGAGATGACGAAACCAAGAAATGTGGTGGAGCGCTGGTGGAAAGTGCACTTCTCCAACTTACAGAACAGCTGATAGGCTTGAGGACTGCCCTGACATACTGGGTGTGTTCTTCCAAGGTCTCGGAGTAGATGAGGATGTCATCAAGGTAGACAAAGCACCAATGACCCAGCATGTCACGTAGTACATCATTGATAAACTGTTGGAAGACCGCCGGACTGTTGCATAGTTCACATGGCATAACCAGGGTTTTGTAGTGGCCGGTGGAAGTCATGAAGGCCGTCTTCCACTCATCACCCTCTCTGATAAGGATGACATTGTAGGTGCTCCATAAATCCAACGTGAAGATGGTAGCACCAGAGAGGGTGTCCAGGGCGGTGTTGGTAAGTGGGAGTGGATGACGGTTCTTAATCATGAGTTTGTTGAGCCCTCGGTAGTCGACGCAGGGACGGAGACCCCTCTCTTAACAAAGAAGAACCCCACGGCTGTGGGAGAGGATGAGGGCCAGATGGTCCAATGGCGAAGCCCCTCAGCGAAGTATTCCTCCATGACTATCTGTTCCCCTGCAGAGAGAGAGAACAGACGGCCGCGGGGTGGTACCGTGCCAGGCTGGAGGTCAATCTCCAGGTCGTAGGGTCGATGAGGAGGGAGCTGGACAGCTGTACGTTTACTGAAGACCCCCGCCAGGTTACGGGATGGGACGGGAATGGTCTCCAGGTCGATGTTGGGGGCCTCGGATTCCCCTGAGCACGTCTCAGCTTTCGCTGGGAGACAGAGCTCCCGACAGGTCGGACCCCACTGGAGAACTTTGTGCTGGGTCCATGCAGGAGGAGCCAAGGATGTCCCAGGATGAGAGTGTAGCGACTCACCGAATGGTCGCCCTGCCGCAGATGGTATAAACAGGAGTCGACCTCCACCTTGCTGTCAGGATGCTGGAACGCGTCCCTGAGCTGGTGTGTGAACTCCGGATAGGAGTATCCGGCGTCCTGGGTGTCCGCGGCAGCCAAGTGGAGATGTGCCTGCTCCAGAGTTGTGAGCTGCTGACACAAGCCTGCGACCTTCTGTTTCAGGTCAACAATCTCAACTGCCTGCTTGTTCACTGTGTCAACCAGGGCGGCAAAGACCGCTGGGTTCACTGTTCTAGACTCAGACATTCTGTCATGGAGACAAGACAAGAACGTACCTGAACCACAGTTAGTCCAGTGTAGCGTAGTGGAAGAACCCAATCGTGGATACACACGAGAGAGTCAGTAAACCACACATCTTGACCACAAGAGAGTAAAGATTTCCACCGGGAACCAACGTTCTTACACACCGTAGGATCAGAATCACTTTGAGCTTTGTGATACGATCACGCACACGGAAGGAGGAGAGAGAAAGAGAGAGCACTTTGTCAAAAATAACAGAACCACACTAAAGGGACCCCAAAAACCCCTCTTCCTTTTACGACCCCCAATTTGACCACTTATGAATGGTGTAAAAGTTACTAAACTTTATTCTGCCAACGATAAATCCCTTTGAGCAGGACCCGAGCTGCGAGCAGAACTTCAAGACCAGCCGAGGTCAAGACCAGCCGACCTCTCCACCTGCTTCCATGATCACTTCAAGATTCAACTCTTCAAGATTCATCTCTTCTAAGCTTCATCAACAACCAAGAAACTCTAAACGCCAATGACTCAGCAACTCTGAACGAACTCCAAGGCCAACTTCACTCCAACCCAGTATATATAAGTATACTGTCTTCTCTATTTTGATAATTTGGTGCAAGGTTGATCACGTGTTGCCTAAACTGTTTTCTTGTGAACTGGGTTGTGTGTTCATGAACGTTTCAGTAATTGCAGTAACCTTATCAATATTATTACTCATTCCATCACTACACACGTTTATTTTCTTTTGTGCTTATGTGTGTTTTATGTTTGTCTAGTCTAGTTCATAAATATTGTCTTATTGTGAACAGTGATTCTTTTTCTTGTTCAGAAAGGCGAAGTCACTTCTTCCACTGAATCACGCTCCTATGCACTTAAAATTAATAATAATTAAAATTGATCCAACTAATTCCCCTATTCAAGTAAAACTCTTCTTAACCACACAGTTAAGAAGAGCTTTATAAGGGTTAGTTACTGCTTGATAGAAAACCCCTAATTAATAAATAATTAATCAGTTGATAATCGATTTTCAATTAATCCATTATTGAATATAGAGGTGAATCAGCCTAAGCTGATTCCTGCATATATTCTGGTGGAGAATCAGTCAACTAAGCTAGATGTCCTTACATATTTTAATGAATATAGTGGTGAATCAGCCCTCAGCTGATTCCTACATATATTCTGGTGGAGAATCAATCAATTGAGCTAAATTTTCCTTCAACACACACAGCAAGTATATGAAGAGAGAGATAGAGAACGGAGTACTCATGGTACCAGTTGATTCGAGTTGGATTTGAGTTGGCTTTGGGACTCAATGTCTGAGTGCTGTGTGTTACCGTCTTCCTGTTTATATACCCCGTGACGACATCACTTCCGGGACCTTGTGCGTGTCACGTGACTGGCGTGTGTGGTCAGACAGAGACACTCACAAATGTAGCTTGAATCTGTTTGGAAAATGTCTGATTTCATGACATTTTTGTTGTTCAGACTGCAGAAAATCCATCCTGCTGAAAAAAGATGTACTGAAAAATTGGATCAGAGCTGCCTGTCTGAACAAGGTATTGATTTGGGGATCACTCCTGTCTTGCATTTTCTGCATCTTGTGTAGTTTATCCTCAGCAGGCTCATTTTCACTTGTATTAAAGAAAACACTCTGTTTACACCTGTATTGAATCTGGTCAAGATCCGTCTCAGACCACCTCCAAATGTGGTTTGAGTGATCTAATTGTAATCAGTGCATCCCAGGTGTGTTATCAGTCAAATTCTGCATGCAATGCTGACAGTGCAAGGTGTACAACATCAATATGTAGACACATTCACACCCACCTGCAGTTTAAAAATGAAAATCAAGTTTCCCTCAAAACACTCAAATTAATTTTAAGCACTTTAAAGCAGGGGTTCTCCAGTTGGTCGGTAGGGCTTCCTAGATGGTCCACATTTTTGCTCCATCTCAAATTTCTGGTGGCCCCTTACTTCCAGGGAAGGACAAATCTAATGCTTCATCATGCCAAGAAATTTTGGGCAATACCATGCTTCCAACTTTGTGGACGCAGTTTGGGGAAGAACCTTTTCTATTCCAGCATGTAGTGTTGCTTTCGTCAACAAAAATTATGACTAAATATCCTCGTCAACTAACATTTATCACATGATAAAAACGAGACCAGACGCAACATAAATGCTGGTCATGTGACGATAACTATAATGAAATCTATAATGTAATATTGTTGATGAATAAGAACGAGACTAAATGTGGTTTACAAAATAAAAACTATACTAATATGTCTCTTCATTTTCGTTGACTAAAACGAGATAAGACGTTATTTCCTCCTGTTTAATTGTGTTTTATTTATAATAATACTACTACTAATAAAAATATAATGATAATAATAGTAATAATAATAATAATAATAATAAAACATGTTATTATTATTATTTTGCAGTATTTCTTTTTCCTGTTTCCACACAGCATTTTGATAAGCAGCCTTTCCCAAATCCATGAAAAAAAAGCTGATCCTAAATTGATCTGATTTGGTTGTGTAGACTATATTTGTTCAGGAATAAAAAAAATTCAGGTAAGTTTAGGCCAACGCACTGAAGGTGAAGACTTTTACCAGTTTTACAAATGTGGTTTTTATGGCAATAGACACACACATTTTCATTTTATTTGCACTTTTTAGTGATGTGATGTTATTTTATTTATTTATTTAATTTAAATTTATGTGTGTGTACTTCCAAGTTCTAACATGTTTGGTTGGCAAAATAAATGTTGTAAATTCCAATCAGAGTGTCTGGAATGGATGTACAGTATTCTTGAGTCTATAGGGTAACAATAATATAATAATAAGATAACCTTGTCTGAATTGTGAAATAACTTTGACTAAAAGAAAATTTAGATTTTGACTTTCATTACTTTCATTGACTAAAACTAGACTAAAATGTCATCAGTTTTCATTGACTAAAACTAGACGAAAATAGTCATGGATAATTTTGACTAAAATAAGACTAAAATGCTCAGACATTTAGTCGACTGAAACTTGACTAGACTAAAAAGAGTATGGACGTGACTAAGGCCTCGTCCACACGGACGTTTGAATCTTGGATGAATGAACGTGCTCTGAACGCCATAGGTGTTTTTGTTGCGAGTTATATCTGCGCTTGATTGGCGTTACACTGGCGTTCGTCTGACGCTGTTGAATGCCAGCCTGCAGCCCAATGTGTAGTTTTGTGTATTCACCTGTGGGGGCAGTAATTATTCTCTCCAGATTGTTTACGTGTTGGGATTTGTAGTTTTACATTTTCCTTCAAAACTTGATTTGTCACGGTTCCCAAAACAATTGAATCATGGGACATATTCAGTCCTCCAGAACATCAAGCAAACGCCATGTAAATGCAGTACCAGCGTTTTCTTCGCGTTCGTCAGGATTTCGGCAGAAATTGACGCCAAGAAAACGTTGCACTGCAATGCACAACTGACCGAGCGCCGGGGCTGAACGTCTGTGTGGACACTTCGATTTGCTCCAATGAGCAGAAAAACAGTTGGCGCTCAGTCCGTGCTCACCTGGCGCCACGAATGCCCGAAAAACGCTTGATTCAGATGCCCGTGTGCACGAGGCATAAGACTAATAAAAACTAAAACGACAGCTTGACGCAAAGACTAGACTAAAACTAAAATTAAGACAGGCCGCCAAAAACTACACTACCAGCATGACTGTGTCCCGGTGCACAAAACAAGGTCCATAAAGACATGGTTCGGCGTGGAAAAACATGACTCGCCCTCACAGAGCCCTGAACCCCATCCATCACCTTTGGGATGAACTGGAACGGAGATTTCATAAATGTTCTACAGAATGAATGGGCACGAATTCCCACCGAAACACTCCAAAATCTTGTGGAAAGTGTTCCAAGAAGAGTGAAAGCTGTTAGAGATGCAGTCTGTTGGTGTAATGGTCAGCCTTCCCAATAATTTTATCCATATAGCATATACCTTGTATCTACTCTCATTGTCCATTTTAATTTGTAGTTAACAATAGCAGACTGTAGTCCATTTGTTTCTTTACATTATTTGTTAATCCTTGTTATCCTTGTAATCAGTGATCAGGACCGGCACAGGACTCCGAATTTGTTAAAGTGAAACACTTCCATCCTTTCCACTTTCATGCTAAAACATTACCTCTTCAGTTTAAATGTCATATTAAATCATATTTTAATGTAGTTTAAATCATATTGTAACATCCATATGGCAAAAGGTAGAGACACACTTCAAACGGGTGTCCTAGGGGCAATTAAGCATTTCTAACTCACCTGACATGCATTTCTTGGGACTGTAGGAGTAAATGAGCATCTGGCAGAAACCGGAAGGACCCTTGGTCCCCACAGCTAGGAACTGAATCCAAAGCCTTTTAGCAGTGAGGCCGTAGTGCTACCCACCACGCCACCATGCAGTCCTGCAGTTGTCATGGAAATAAATATAAGTGTATTTCAGCATGGAATAGAGATGTGTGAATTTTAATAAAACTAATATCACCTGAGTTGTAAGTGAGCATTGTTTTCAGTTTTTTGGGTACATGGTTTTGATAGACTGTTAGGATACTGACCAAAAAATGTCCCGTTCTCTTCAGTAAATTTCCAGTACAAGAATGCAGGTTTTACCACGGTTTAATAATGAAGTATGTACAGGCACCTTATGTGTAGTATTTATTCCACACTGAAATTAATATTTACTGCATTTGACGTGGCTGAACAATTTTAACCCAGGTAAAAAAGCATCTCTCCTTCTGTGCCAGTGTGTTGCTTTGTGTGTGAGTGTGTGTGATAATATATGTTTACATTGAAGACTGAGTGTGTTGGATGACTCATCATAAGCCTCTTGGAATCCCATCAGGTCTGATTCGTTACGACCGTTTTTTTCTGTGTTCCAGCTACGTATTTCTTCATTATGATGTACGATGTGCTCAATTACCAATTCTTCTCTGTCATCTGTTCCTGTCAGTGGATGTGTGTGTGAAAGAGGTGCATTTAAAACACACCTGGGAAGGAGTGTGACCTTCAAGATATTTGAAATGGAGAAATTTAGAGTTAGGTTCTGCAGTTCTGTTCCTGGGTGGCAGGTCTCCAGGACTGAACATGAATGAGTTAACTCATCTGTTAATTGACAGTTTTAGTGGGTGTGTTTGTGCAGGACCTGGCCTTCTTGTACCAGAACTGAAGAGACAGTTTATCACTTTGTTTGAGTTTGCACTGCCAGTCAAATAAATAGAAAATAGAAAATAAAATAATAATAAATAAAAATAAAACAGAATAAGATAATGGGAGAGATAAAGTAAAAGTAAAAGAAGTAAAATGTTACATAAAAGATAACTGAAAGTGTAGTAGAAGTGCAAATACTTATAAGTAAGGGAGAAACAATACCTTGAAAGGTTTTCTTAGCATAAACCCGTTTTCTAATGATTTGATTTTGCCAAAGGGTTCATAATTACTCCTTTGGTATGATGAAGAACTTCCCAATTCTCATTGTTACTATTGAAAGTATGTAGTAATGCCAAGGCTTGCTCCCCGTATGGGCCAGCTTGAGTTAAGCTCTGACTTTATTTTGGGGCGGCTGGTGGCCTAGTGTTTAGGGAGTTCGCCTTGCAATCTGAAGGGCGTGGGTTTGAATCCTAGGACTGCTAGTGTCATCACTACGGTTCCCTTTACCAAGGTACCATCCCCACACACTGCTCCCTGGGTGCCCCTTGTTGGTGGTAGCCAACTGCTTCACTTGGTGAATGGGTTAAATACAGAGAAAGAATTTCACATGGTTCACACTGTGTGGTGTGTTCACGTGTGACTCCAAGGGGCCACTTTACTTTATATCAAAAACCTTTTGGCTTGGGATGTAAAAATTCACATAAACAAAAATAAGAAATGTGTGCCTGAAAATCTACCATATGTTCATGGTTCCGTTATTTTAGTTTAGTGACTATTCAACATTTAAAAAGTAAAACATTTTACAGTAATGCAATAGCCATGAGATCATTTTTGCCATGAGATAACTTTTCTGGCCTGATGTTGATTTTGAAGTAAGGAGGACGCCACGTTTTCAGAGGAGGGATGGTCCTCTTTCGTTGTGGGCTTGCTTGTGTAATTTGAATGCAGTATTATCAGAATTAAATAGAATGATGCATTCATTATATTCATATTACTATATTATATAGTAATCAGGGCTGGGCAAGTTAATGCATTATTATCGCGTTAATACATTATAGACTTAACGCCAACAATTATTTTATCGTGCGTTAATGCAGGGTTTTTTTAAATCCTTTTATTTTGAAAGTTCTTTGTCTTTTTGTGGGACACCTGACCATTTCACCAACGGGGAGTAATATCACTGCATTTTGATACATAGACTTTAAAATGGAATTGATCCCCCTTTGCAGCTGCTATAATGGTTCCTCTCTACATGCTCCGTAACATGTTTTTCTATAACAAACTAGATAAAATGTGAATTCCCTGAGGTAGCTGTCACAATTCCCCATGACTCCCTCATGAAGGCAGGCGCAATCACAGACTTCCATTTCAAATAACTCTTTATTTAATAATCCAAACAAAACTAGCACAGGGGCTAGAAATGGGACTCAAGCTGAAACTGTAAACAAAAGGAGACAGGAGAAACACCAACCCAGAATGACGGTGGACCAACAACGAAGGTCCAACCCAAAATGAACTAAATACAAAACCTAGAACTCAAATAACCAATGGAAACTCAAAGCTCATTCCACTGAGCACACCGGCCAGCTGAAACACATGATCTAAACAAAACTAAGACCGTCGTGCTTAGTATCATAATAAGAGTCCCAAGAAAACTTAAAACCAAAAACTAAAGAAGGATGGCCTCTAGCGGCTGCTGACAGGACATGATAGTACGCCCCTCCCAATGGCACTCCCCAGAGTACCCCAAAGGCCCAACAAAGGGTGGAGGCGGGGCAGGCGGCAGCAAAAGAAAGTGTCCTGTGGGCCCCACCTGGTTGCCTCTCGGTAGAGTCCATCCTGGCCAGCGTTCCGCAAGGCCAGGCCGGCCTGGGTGGGTCCCATGGTCCCTTCTTTTGAGGGAACTCCTCCAAGGTCCCCTTAGTGTCCTCCTGGATGGAGCCCCCTACAGGGAGCCCCTTAGTGTCCTCCAGGACGGAGCCCCCTACGGGGAGCCCTGCCGTGTCCTCCAGGATGGAGCCCACTACGGGGAGCCCCGCCATGTCCTCCAGAATGGAGCCCCCAACGGGGAGCCCCGCTGTGTTCTTCTGGACAGAGCCCCCTACGGGGAGCCCCTCCATGTCCTTCTGGACAAAGCCACGTACATGGAGCCTCTCCCTGTCCTCCGGGACTGAGCTCCCTCCGTGGAGCCCCTCCGTGTCCTCCAGGACCGAGCTCCCTACGTGGAGCCCCTCCGTGTCCTTCGGGACCGAGTTCCCTCTGGGATCAAACCCCCTCCGGGGAGCTACTCCATGGCCCCCAGGTCGGAGTCCCCTCTGGGGAGCTCCACGGGGCCCTCAAAGACCCCAGTACCCCCCCTAAAAAATTCTGGGGGAGACCCCCAGCCGCACCCCCCGTCCAAGGGCACGCTTCCAGCGTGCTAGGGTGTCCTGGTCCCCTCCAGGGTGTTGGTGGCATGTGCAGCGGCTCGGCTACTGGGGTTTTCGGCCCTGCTACGGGCATTAGAGCCCCTGCTCTTGGCTTTAGCGGCCCTGCTCTAGGCTTTAGCGGCCCTGCTCTAGGCCTTAGCGGCCCAACTCTAAGCTTTAGCGGCCCTGCTCTAGGCTTTAGAGGCCCTGCTCTAGGCTTTAGGGGCCCTGCTCTAGGCTTTAGCTGCCCTGCTACTGGCTTTAGCGGCCCTGCTACTACATTAGCCTCCACCGCTGCGCTACTTAGGTTAGCCTCCGCTGCTATGCTATCTGCATCAGCCTCCGCCGCTACACGACCTGTGTTAGCCTCTGCCACTACGCTACCTGCATTCACCTCTGCTGCTACGCTACCTGCATTCGCCTCCACCGCTCCGCTACCTGAGTTAGCCTCTGTCGCCACGCTACCGTGACCGCGGCTGCTTGACTCTGGACCACGATGGCAGCTTCGTCGCTCTGGACCATGGCTGCCTGGGCCGCAATGGCCACCATCCAGCAGCTCGGCGATAGTACACCAAATCGTCCTTGACGGTCCACCCCTTGGCTGGGCCCAGTCTGCTTCACTTGTGGCAACCCCCCATTTCTCCACGGGCTCATTGCCCAGTCTGCTGTGCCTTGGTAGGTCGGTCCATCTGTCATGATTACCTATGACTCACCCATGAAGGCAGGCGCAATCACAGACTTACATTTAAAATAACTCTTTATTTGATAATCATAACAAAACTAGCATGAGGGCTAGAAACAGGACTCAGGCTGAAACTGTAAACAAAAGGAGACAGGAGAAACACCAACCCACAATGATGGTGGACTGACAACGAAGGTCCAACCCAAAACAAACCAAACACAAAACCTAGAACTCAAATAACCAATGGAAACTCAAAGCTCATTCCACTGAGCACACTGGCCAGCTGAAACACATAATCTAAACAAAATTAAGACCGGCGTGCTCAGTATCATAATAAAAGTCCCAACAAAACCTAAAACCAAAAACTAAGGAAGGACGGCCTCTAGCGGCCGCTGACAGGACATGACAGTAGCAGATAGCTTTGGTTTTATATTTGATTTGATTACATTACATGTTTAAGATTTACAAGAAATATTTGAACTGTGTAACTGTGTTAAAGGGAACACTGCTGTTAAAAAGCTCCATATTGCATATTGCAAACCAAATGTTGTTGCACTTTTGTTCATATAGCAGTACTTTTAAAATAAAATACAATGCTTTTTAATTTTGTGTATGACAATGTGATTAATCATGATTTTTAAATTAAATTTTTGCCCAGAATTAATAGTAATATGTTATATAAATGATCGTATGGTCATAATGCATGGTTATGTTATGCAGCAGGGTTACGAATCATTCCTGGAAATATTTTGCACAGTGTGCATTATCCTACTGAAAGAAGCCACTGCCTGTAGGAAGGAGTGGGCTTGGTCTACAACAGTGTTTAGATGGGTGGTACGTGTCAAAGTCACATCCATGTGAATGAAAGGACCCAAGGTTTCCTAGCAGAAAATTGCCGAGTATCACATGGTGTGTGCGTCCCTTACCTGGAAAGGGACGCACACATCTGGGCATCCACATGATGTAAATGTGATTAAACAGACCAGGCCGCCTTCTTCCAGTGCTCCTGGGTCCAATTCTAATTTTCACATCCCCATTGTAGACACTTTAAGTGTTGGACAGGGGTCAGCATTGGTACTCTGACTGGTCTGTGGCTACACAGCCACGCATAAAAGAAACTGTGACACTCTGTATGTCCTGACACATGTCATAGCTAGCATTAACCTTTTAGTAATTTGTGCCATAGTAGCTCTCCTGTAGGATCAGACTAGACAGGCTAGCCTTCCCTCCCCACACATATCAATGGGTAACCATGACCCTGTTGTCGGTTCTCATTTCTTGGAAGAATTTTGGAAGACCTGTACCCTGGAAGACCTGCAAGTTTGGAGATGCATTGATGCAGTCATCTAGGCATCACAAATGTCAAAGTGGCTCAGATCCTTTCGCTTGCCCAGTTTCCTGCTTTCAACACATCAACCTCAAGAACTGACAGTTCGCTTGCTTCTTGATATATCTCACCCCTTGACAGGTGCCACTGTAACAACATCAGCGTTATTGACTATACTAGTGGTTTTAATGTTGTGACAAAACTGACAATAATAGTTCTTCACTTGAGAATAAAAGCTTAGATTAGTACCTCTCATTTTGTTTGGCAAAAAAACGTCACTGCATGTATTCTGAATAGTCCATTCATGGTCTATCCATAGCCTAATTTTAGCTTGTATATTAACCGCTTTGAATGTGAAATGTGTAATCAGGTTATTTTTTTGTTTAGGGAATAATTGGATTACTGTTGTGAGCTGAAATAGTCTCTATCTTTGCTTCTTAATGCTGAATGTAGATGAAATTCTGCTTCTTATGCTCCATACAGCACATATAACTGCCCTTGCAGCCTTTCGAATACTTAGTTTTGTAGTTTTGCTAGTTTCTAGATGTGTGAAAGATGTACTGGTTCAAGATCTGAGTACTGAACAGGGATACATGATGCTTCTAAGTGCATAAAAGTGCTCAAAGAAAAGCTTTACTTCAGCATGGAGCAACTGATGTAGAAATACTGATTAACTAAAAAGCTACAGGCTAAATTATAAACATATGATGCTGATTTGTGTGAATTGTCACTGTTAAATAACCAATGAAACAAAACAAAAGTCTGTGAACACGATTAGCTAGGCCCGCGAGCGAGCAGCAAGACTTCAGAGTGACTGAGCAGAAGAAAGACACACTGATTAACAGAACTAAAGAACAGGTGCTAAATTTCAGATCCCAGTGATCCAGATAGAGGCAGCCAGGACTGTTTGTGACACTTGAGACTGCAAAAAGTATTTTTATGTCATTTGTGCATAGAGAATACTCTTTGATTTGAGATTCTTTAACCCTTGTGTGGTGTTTGAGTCTGTGGGACACACGTTCAATGTTTATAAAAAGAGAAAATTAGTCAATTAATATTTATTTCAAGATCAAATTGCTTGGCCTTGGCTCATTTTTCTGTTAGGAGCAGATTAAATAACATATTTTCAGTGTGATCACACTGTACATCCCCCACATTTATATTACATATGTGACCTGTAGGTAATAAAAGTTTGGAGGTGCTGTGTCCCTTCGCTCTGTCCTCTTTCTGCCCTACTATTCACAGACAAAGCTGCAACACTGTTACATTTCAAGCACTGAAACTTGTCTGATCCCACATTCCTGCATATTTAACCCATTCTAGATTTTCTCACTCTGCAAACACAACCACCTGCAGAACCTAAAGTAAGTGTGAGATGCTGTTGCGTATATGTCTGACTTTCTTACCATGACCAGCTATAACGTGTGTGTGTGTGTGTGGGGGTATGTGAGAGAGAGAGAGATAAAGAGAAGAGAGAGAGAGGAAGTATTTTCATCATTCTAGGTTGCAGCCAATAATAAAAATGAAGCACTGTGATGTTTGTGGAACGAAAATGGACAGAGAGACACAGTGTACAGGCATCACGTGCATGCAAATATATACACACAGGCAAACTATGCCCATTATATGTTGTATATCCTGGCATGAATATACGTGTGTTCAATGGGGCTGATGTATTGTGTAGACTGATATGAATACTGTATCTGTTCAATGTGGCTGGAGATTTTCAGATCAACAAAAATGTGGTCAATTTCTCAACATTCTTTCATTTTGATCTGTTTATAACACTTTTTTTCCACCCATTTGTTCATATTGGTTTTACTTTTTAAGCATTATCACAGAAACAAATAGCACTCTTATCTATAAATATGATCTTACAGAGGCACATGGTTAATATTAACCATATATGCAGCCTCTATTGCTTGGAATTGAGATGAAGTAACATTTAGTATTTTTTTTTACATAAATTGTTATAGCTGTGCTTATTTAAAAACCCAATAACATGGTAGATCCACTAGACCTGCAAACAGTGGCTGAGTAAGAAGAACTTGAATACCACACAAGGGTTCAGAGCAATTCTTTATAGCTTTGTTTCTTTTTGATAAAAGAGTCGCTACCTCACTCTGAGACACATGGTTAGACCACATAATGGTGCAACAATCTGAGATATTGTCAAGAATTTCAGGAATAACTGAAAAATAAGCTAAAGCTGTACATTGCCTTCTCAAATCAAACTGAATGCTCAGGCAAGGTTGCTGCTTACTTACACACCATGCACTACAGTAATAATCAAATCCTGTCCATGTCTCATGTGTCTGATTGTCTGTCTGGTGAAAAGGAAATGGAAAGTGTATTCCAGAAATTGGGTTTTAATTTCTCTATAGAGCTCCGGCAATACAGCACTATGGCCTCTCCAAATGTGAGGTAATGCAATAACTGGTCAGCGTGGAAACGTGAGAACTATCAACTTATTAGCAAAAAAAAAAAAAGCAGTAACCCAACTAGAGAAGATTTCTGAACGTCTCTTCCTAAGAACTAGGGCAGCCGCTCTCGTAATGAAGAGGCTGTGCGTATTTCGCTAATATGATTAGAAACGTCAGATCTGTGCGGATAAAGTGATTTCATCTCCAGTCAAATTAAAAATCAGATAGAATTGCTTTCTGGCTTTTGCATTAGGTGCGAGCCGAAATTGGTGCGTGAGCATCAGCAGTGAGAGATTAAGACCGCCAAAAATATTTTTATGGGGCGCTGGGGAGAGGTGAGCCAAGTTCATTTAGTCGTCCACAGTGTGAGTCAGTCTGTCCGCCTTACGAAATTGGTCCTGCGAGGTCTGAGCAGGTGTCCGAGGGGGCCTTGAACCACACACGCACACGCACAAACACACACACCTGGGTCCTCAACTACGTCACAGTGGACCACACTAGTGGAAGGGATCTCATCTGAAAGGTGACATTTCAATTTGGTGGAAGTACTTGATGACGTTGAGTGTGTGTGTATGTGTGTGTGTGTGTGTGTGTGTGTGTGTGTGTATGTGTGTCCATGTATGTTATTATGAACTTTTTGCTTCCAATTCATGTGATGATGATGATGATGATGATGATGGTGGTGGTGGACAAGCCATTTTTCTTCAGTTGCTTAACACACATAACAATGTCTCACATTAATGTCACTTCTTGACCTCCAGCCAACACATAATCAAAGCACTTAACCTGTTCTCTACAAGCAAAATCTTACAGCTCAGTGAATCAGACAGACTGAGAGAGAGAGAGAGAGAGAGAGAGAGAGAGAGAAACAGAAAGACCTTCAACCTCTCCAGCCCCTGCTGAGCATAATTGCACTCCTATGGTTATTCTGGTTGGACTGATTGTATTGTGTAGTGGATGCAGTGATTGACAGTTGTTTCAGAAGAGATTGCAATTGTGCAATTGTACAGAGTTGTGATCAGCAAGTGAGCAAATCAGGTCACTGTTAAACACGTTTGACAATATATGTCTTCAGTTAATGAAAATGATACCCCAGAGAGGCATCATTTTCATTAAGTTTTGGTAATTTTTTTGTATAACACTTATTACAATTATGTTGTCACAAAGCAGCTTTATAGAAATTCACATCTGAGAAAACTAGCCAAGAGAAAGAGCCCTCGGACCCCTCTGATCAACACCGGATGGCAAAACAATAACATGACAAAAGCAATAAGCGTTTTGTGACTAATGAAGCTGCACCAGTCTGGGATGTGCGTTGTAATTGGTTGACACGATTACCTTGTGAAATACCCTTAGGTACGTCCATTCTACCAAAAGCAAGTGCCTGCTGTCATTTGAACAGACCTTCCTAAGATTTATATTCTAAACTGATTTTGATACACAACCTGTTAGTAAGAAATAATCCTACCATCTTGTTTTTGATGTTTTTTCCCGTATGATGATAACAAGTAGCAGCTAAACACTCTCTCAGCAGAAAACAAATACATTTAATGTCAGTCAGTTACAATGGCAGAACTCTTGGCTTTTTTCTCTCAAAAAGCCTGTTACTTGTATTATCAGTGATCGTTATCATTAATGCTATTTTACATGCAGGTCAAACAGTGTCATGCTGGATCCCTCAGTAAACCAGAACGGAAGATACCAACTATCTAAATAATCTGTAATCATAAGCCACATTTAATAATTTCGTAATACTTCCATGAAAAGTAACTCACTTGATCATAGTTAAAAAGGCTCACAAATAATGATCAAAAGCATAATGATTTAAGTTGATATTTAGCACCCACAGTGGATATTTCTACACCTATTTCAAAACACTGGTCTGCAGGTGTTTTCACGGCTCTCAACACATCTGATCCAACTAATCAGCTCGTTAACATGCTCTTCCTCAGTTGAGATGGGTGTGGTAAGGTAGGGCAAGCCTTAAAACATGTAAAGCAGTGTGTCTCCAGGACCAGGGCTGAGAAACACTGCACTATATTGAAACACACAACTTGAATGTAACTGCTGCCAAAGCTATAGCATGCATATGTTTTAAAAGCAGACCGACATGCGACTTGCTGGATTTCTCACATCTAATTATTTATACATATATAAATTACATATAAATTGACAATTTGTCAAACAGCTTTAATCATGTACAGCAGCATGAAAGAACGAGAGATCAGCTTCTGAGTAAACAACGCCCACAATACATTTGTTTCATAGCAAACAAAACCGAGTTGGCAGTGCCTACAGTCTGCTTGGAGAATTGTGTCCAACTTGCGGCAACTTGGAGAGCTGAAATATTTGATTCTCAGAACTATGGGTCGGCAACACGGCAAAAATATCATGGTAGTTGTTGATGTTTTGACAGTACATGTCACGATATGCATTTTTCTCTGAAATCTGATTAACTGGAACAAACAAAAAAGGGCAAGTTATGCCACATTAAAAAACACTGTCAAAAGCTACAAATACTTTTTATTCAGTGTTTCACACTCTTCTCAATTAAAGACAGAAATGATTCTGTTCGTAATTAGACATGGAACTGGCCAGTGTTTTTTAAATACTGACAATATCACAATATGCTCGGATCTTGTGACGTAATTTCTCACAATAATGATAAATATGATGATGTGGTCCAACCCTGCACAGAACTAGAGAAGCCATATACAGCTCTGGAAAAAAATTAGAGACCACAATTTATTTTGAAATCAGTGTCTCTCTGAGTATGACAACCATTCCATGCCAGTGTCTGTTAAATTCCTACACAAGCACCTCATTCTGCTTCATGAGGTACTGATTAGTGATCACCTGAATCTTATTTAATGAGGAAAAGTATGAAAAAACTCAACACTCTCCTCTTGCAATGAGACCAGCTGGATGGCAGAACACTGCTAGAAATACGTCAAACGTAATTATTGCCATTTTGTTTAAGAGTGAACAAGAGATTTGTTCTCTTTGAATTATTCAAATTCTGTAAACATTGCATAAATCCTCTTATTTTGATGTGTTGTCATTTCCTTTAAAATTATGCTTTAAGATTTTTTTTTGGAAAATAGGAGAAAGCAATTCTTAAAAACTAAGGCAAAGCTGTTCAGGTTAATTCTTATGAAAGATAAAATCCGAGAAACTGAACATTTTTGCAGTGGTCTTTCTTTTATCTAGAGCTGTATATCATATATATCACATACATTACTTTGAGTTTTTTAAACTAATGTGCCAACATCGAATGGCACTTTCAAAAACAAACAATAATGGATGTAAAAGACTTAAGACATTGCCCTTAATGTAATGATTTTCCCTTCAGAGTGAGGGTGCCACAATTTGTCCGTTTTTCACCTTACTGGGAAAAAAATCAAACGCAGTGCGACTGAAAAGTGTGTCAGAAGAAGGTCTTTTAATTTGCTTTCTTTCAGAGATTGAAGATGACAGCTGGCCGTGTCTTGTGGCTGTGATTGCACAGGATGAGTTGTCCCCTGTCTTCTGAGGTTCTATTTGGCTTTGCACCACTTTAAAGGACGGGAGGAGGAGGAGGAGGAAGAGGGATGGGATGAAGAACGTCGGGTTGACGGGTTTTGTTTATTCAACTCAAGCGAATGGAGAAAGACAAAAGCCAGCGGCGGCAGCACAAAATCAATACGTTTCCCTGATGAGAATCAAAGACAATTTGTATTGTGCGACCGAATCCTCCAGCATAGCCTATTAATTCCTCCCCCACTGCTGCCCTGCTGTTCAACACATACAAATACGAACATATCTCTGTCATATAGAACTTTGTAATGTTGTTTCTACACCATTTGAAAGTGTTTCCTTTGCATATGTGATCAGATGCTTATTATTTAGATCTGATGCTTATTAGACCAGATCTGATTATTGACACTAAAGTATAATTTCAGATGCAGCTGTATGCAAACGCTTGGTTAAATTACACATTTTGTGGATGTTCTAAGTAAAAAGAAGTTTTCACTTAAAAGCTTCACATGGAACTTAAATGTGACATACCCCCCCCACATTCAGGTTTTAGTATTTAATTTAGTATTTTAAAATACTGGCATAGTATTTTATTCTATTCTAGTGTGTTTTTCTTAACCTTGTTCTGTCCACTTTCTGCCATGACAAAGCAGATTTCCCACATGTGGGACTAATAAAGGTTTATCTTATCTTATCTTTATTAATATCCAGTTTTGGCAAAATTCACCACCTCCAAATATCAACATATCTTGCAGACAAAGGTAACACTCTTTCTTTATTAAAGATTTTCTTTCCACTTTTTTCCAGTTCATCTTGCCAACACATACAGAATGTATTCGATGTAATCACAGATTTCCAGTCGTTTTCAAGTCAAGGCCCTTTCAAAACATGAATCTTGTGTTTCTTGAGGTAGTCCAAGGTTTCTATTGTTCTATGTTTTGGATCCTTGCCTTGTTGTAATTTCCACCCACAACGTTTCCAGTGCCACTGGTTGCTACACATAATAGATGCCCCAAACCATAATAGATTCACCCTCATGCTTAACAATGAGCAAGGTGTTCTTTTGCTGGAATGCTTTGCTTCCAACTTTGTGGACACAGTTTGGGGAGGAACCTTTTCTTTTCTCTACTTGGACCTTCTCGGCCCACTTCAGTACCTGATCTCATAAATGCTCTACAGAATGAAAAGGTAAAGGGGGTATTTGGCAGACGCCCTTGTCGAGAACGAAAATAATTAGTTACAGGGACAGTCTCCCTGAAGCAACTGAAGGTTAAGTGTCTTGTTCAAGGACACAATGGTTGACAGTGGGTGTTTGAACCTGTGAACTTGTGGTCATCGAGCTCACAGTCAAGTGTTTTACCCACTAGGCTACTACCACATCTCTGGTGCCACCTATTCTGTGGGCATAAGTTCCCACAGAAACACCCCAAAATCTTGTGTAAAGCCTTTCAAGCAGAGTGGAAGCTGTTATAGCTGTAAAGGGGGCACCAACACCATGTTAAAGTCTATGTAATTTAATGCAATATCATTAAAATTCCTGTTGGTGTAACAGTCAGGTGTCCCAATACTTTTGTCCATATAGTGTACTTCACACAACGACTTCTGTAATGTTATTACACTTAAGATTACCCTCTGATGAGCCTTTCATGCAAAGATGGTGTTTGTGCAGCAACACTGCACAGCAAGCCAGTGCATCAGACTGTCTAAGCCAGCCAGATCTTTCCTGAAGGTCCTGTAAGTTTTTTTTCTTTCAAAAGTTTTCTATTGTCTTGACATTTCCTTTACTTATACATTTAAACAATACTTTGGATAGTGAAAACTTTGGATAGTGGAATTATTTAGATCTCTTGATTTTTGAGAACCAATCATCTTTAGTGTCAGATCCTCAGTCAGGTGCTCAGGTGAGGCCAAGACTGTTTAGTGCATAGCATGAGGTTTGAATGGGTGCATAATTTATCACTTTCTGGAAAGCCAAATAATCCATGGGACTTTGCCACAAAATGTAGCAATGTATAATATTTCAGTTTGTTACATGCAGATGTTCTATTGACTTCTTTTAACCTAACAAAACATATTATTTGACCAGGGAGGCCCAAACTTTTGCATACAGTTACACATGTGGTTTGTTAAAAATACCTTCACGACACAAGGGAAAAACTGTCACAGTCATTGAAAGGAGTTTTATGAGAAGCATTCGGAACTACAATATTTAAATAGAGAAAGAGAGAGAAAAGAAACTGATGAGTAGCGTAGGATTAGCCCTGCCTTCGCATCACCATAGACCCTCATTCTGTGTTTCTATAACTTCATTTTTGACGCAACTGCTTTTTATGTAATGGGTTTAAGAAGTGAGAGAGAGAAATAAAAGAGGCCTATAGGAGAAAAAAGGAAAAGAGAGGTACTGACAAAGGTAATGAGACATGAGTCAGAGAATGGTGTGTGTGCAATTTCTCCAAACAACTTTGATGCATTTAAGAAATGTAAAGTGCCTTGATTGTCTGATGGACCTGCCACTAAAGCCCATTATTATCACATGAAGACACACACATTCGTGTCCCTCAGAATATATATGTGCACATTTTGAGAAGATGGTGCTTGGTGGATCCCTGTTCCCTTAATTCAATCATTTAAACAGGAAAACCTTTTGCCACCAGTATCACTGTTACCGAACTATTGCCCTAAAAGGATTTTTTTGCCTACAACAAAAAAAAAATGCCCCTTTGCTAGTGCAAAGAGGCAAGCCATCTAAGGACACAAACCACAAGCACGCCAAGTTTCATGCGAGTTGGTAAAGAGTAAGTTTATGAAATCGCTGACCAAAAAAAAAAAAATTACAGAAGAAAAAAATGACCTTAGTAAGTCTGACAGCACAGATTTTAGCATTAGGTTGGTGGAATGAGGATTGTGTCTGTGCTAGGCTTGTTGGTCTAGAGGATTGTTATTTTGGGCGCAAGTAGGCCTGGATTTAAATCCTAGATGAGTCCTTTTACTGCCCGTGCCCTATTGATCAATCCAGATGGTTTTGCTATTACAGTGACTGTGAATAGACTCGCTGTTGTTGTTTTCTACACTGCTGCATGTAAAAAAATGGAGGAGAATTGGTTACCAAGTGAAGACAGCAGTAGACACTGTCTTAAAAAAGTTTTGTCCAGTTGTATAGATAAGAGTATCTCTACAGTGTCACAAACACACAAGCAAACCTGTTCTATATAACTAAAAGGCTTGCCACGTTTTGGGACACGTGTTTTGGTATGCAGTTTGCACCATGATAGCTGTTAGAGAATGAGCTTCCATTTTTTGTCACCAACATCATGCAGGTTTCATGTGAAACTCCAGAGACCAAACATGTCTACATTTGAACTAAAATTGTGTACATTTGTTGTTTTTGTTGATCTGCTGTTGAAAATCATAACACCATGGAAAGAAAAAGAATGGCAGAAGCTGAGGTACGCAGTGACTCCACGGACCATTTTACCTCTACATACTAACATACAAGGCTACAGGTTCAAATTCCTCCATGGGAGATCAGAGCAATTAGATTAGCCTTCATGCACATGCAAGCTATCCGTGCCCTTCTGCTCTATTATGTCACTGCACGCTTGAGAAAAGCATGTTGTGATGAAAGGATGATATTATGAGGTTTTGAAAATCCAGTGTTTTTCACTCTTGGTCCTGGCACAGGATAATGAGTAGTAACACAGTGAACAGTGACCTATGAGAGCACTCTTAAAAATAAAGGTTTTAAATGTTTTTTTGGATTACCTCTAGAAAAAAAAAACTTCAATTCATATAGAACCTCTGTATCATGTTTACTTCAGAAAAAAAGGATGAGATTTGAAAAAAGGGCTATTTTTGGTCAAAGTCCTTAACATGGCCAGTGTCACAAGTATGCTTATATTTAAATGATCTAAAAGTTGTACAGTATCTTGAATGTTTCTTCTTCATTTTATGACTCATGACTTTACTTTGTTTGACTTTTTTCAAAATTCCAAAACTTTCTGTTGTTGATTTCAGTGAAAATGAAAACCATCTCAGATTTTCAGTGTGGTCTCAGATGTCTTTAAATACAACAAAGAACACACTAAAATATGGCATTTTCCTGCAAACTGAGTTTACCATACTGTGGAAAATAAACTATAACAAATAAAATGGGCCATAACTTTTGCACAGGCCTCTCCCGAGCAGCTGACAGCAGCCTTTTGTTCTTATAAAGCAGGAGACCACATTATCACTTGTTTGAAGACTGAAGCCACCTAATTAAACCATGTGTGTTGCTGTTTTGTTCAAATGAAAACCTGTAGACAAAATTAGACACCCCTGCTGTACTTATTTTCACTTCAAATGCCATTTGACCAGTGGTGTGCTTTTGCTTAGAACTATCTAAACTGCAGTCTTACAGCTTTATTGCTGATTGACTCAACAATCAATGAAACCTGAGACATTATAGACCTTATAACAGAAATAGCTTTTATAGCATACGTGCCTGGACTGAGAACATTAGCCAATATCTCCAATATTAAATGTTGAACATGAAGGCAACTCCTTAAACATAAATGAAAATGATGTTTGATGTCTTAAATAAGCTTCTGGGGTTGTTGAGGGTTCAGAGGGATTTTTTTTATTTTCAAAATTCTAATAAAACCCCTCAAACCCTCTGGAGGAATTCTCACTTCAAAGGTCATTCAGGTCACTATGTTTTAATGTGATAATGATGATGACAGCACTGTGTGTGTCGGTGTGTGTGTGGAAAGTGACAGGTGCTGGTGTTTTCCCTGTCCCTTTTTGCTCTGGCCTCCTGGGCAGCATTGCTTTGATTGGCAGCTTGTAACACAGCCATGACATGATTTTATTGGTCAGACGGAGATGCAGGAGGTTTTATTAGAGTTTCATCAAACCTTCGTCATGACCTGTGACTTGAGCACCTGGAGGCCCCACACTAGAGGACCCAGGCCTTGTCACACTGTTTTTATGTTTGTGTCTTGCCTTCACTTTCCCCTCGCTTCTTCCAATACACAGCCAATACAAATCCCACCCACACTCAGCAGAACTATAAACGTATCTTAATTGACCATTTCAGAGCAGGAACAGGAACCGGCGCTAATTTCTAAGAGAATAGGGACGTTTGATGTTTTGCTGCTGTACTGAATAAGCCTTTAAAATACGGTAATCACAGGCACATTATTTCTGAAAATAGTGTTCTGAAATAATGTTGACATTTTAAACTCTTCATTTAGCTGGAAGAACCGCAAAACAGTCTCCAGAAACTAGTGATTATGTAACTTTTTTTTTTTTTTACATCTCCTGGGCAGATTTGCAATACAGTGTAATTATGTTCTCGTAACAATAACTCTTTTATGAATAATTAACTGGTTTCCATGTTAAAGCGGGCAGAATAAAATAAAACTATGTCAATCACAGCACAAAAGTGCTGCAAAAGCAGAAGGCTCAGTGTTAGCGTTAGCAGCGGGAGGTGCTGGGCTGGCAGTATTAGCCGCAGCTCTAGCAGTAGTAACGATACTCGGTAACGTTGAAAGGTGAGCATTGAAGGAAACGATATGACATTGCTTGAAAACGTTTTCCATTAAGCGTAACTTGTGGAAAAATAATTGCAAAAAATTGCTGAAAATTAAGGGTACAAATATAACTTACATTGATGATTTGTTTTACTAGATACACCTCCCTTGCATCTACACTGACAGACCGTTTTATAAGCTCAGAATACCAGAAAGGTGTACTTTATAGTTTACAAGTATAGACCAAAGTCTACAGTGTGTGTCAATTTAATCTGTCAACTCCCTTACCCCATCATCAGTGGTCAAGACCCCAGCAGGATCATCAGTGAGCAGGTATTATTTGGAAGGTGGATCATTCTCAGCCATGACACTGACATGGTAGTCGTGTGTGTGTGTGTGTGTGTGTGTGTTTTGTGCGTGAGTGTTGTACAGAGTCAATCACACCCAGCAGTGCTGCTGGAATGTTTAAACACCTCAGTGTCACTGCTGTTCTGAGAATCGCCCACCAACCACACATATCCAGTCAGCTGTATCCGGTGACCAGAAACTGACCACTGATGAACACAAAATGTGCATCATCACATGAACTCTATACAATTTGCGAGGTGGACCAACAGGTAAGATGTGTTTAATGAGCTCTAGGGTACGTGATCACGGTCGAACTGAGAGTGATCCAGCACCCAAATAATACCTTGTGGGGGTCCAGAAAATAAAGTCATGGTGAAACCATGGATAATCAGGGTAAAGGGGGGGGGTAACAAATGATGCAGAGAAACAGATGAACTACAGACTACAACTATGTATGTATATATACTTACTGCCCTTGGATAAAGCAAAGGTTATATATGTGCACTTTGTGCTTTACAGTTACAGACTACAGTCCATCTGTTTCTCTGCATCATTTCTTAGGCAGCTAACAGTTTTTTTACAGAACAGTTCAAGTAAAATTGTAGATGTACATCATATTAAAGTTTTTTTCCTATGCAGATGCTGAAGTAACTTCTTTTCACTTAGAAAATCAAGTTAACATGACAAGGGATGCCCAAACATATATTGTACACAGACAGCAGCAGGTGTAGTTTTTAATTTTACATTTACATATTGTATTTGTCTGCGTATTTTGATAGCCCCGTTTTACCCTGATTATCAGTGGTATGACCATGCAACTATTTTCAGGATCCAGAGAATTTAAATTCTTTTATGCTATTCAGTGATTCAGCAGCACTACTTAGCTCTACTGAAAATTGTAGCTTTACTGTTTTCTTTAGTTTTACTGCAGCTTTAGCTTTACTGAAAACTTTACTGTATTCCTGTGTAACTGATATGACAGTGTTTAATTTACCTCAGTGATTTGGAGGTAATACCACTTAGTGTTTACTAGGCAAACCCCCAAAAAATCATACTGATCAAAACAACTGTCACACATTAACCTGCCGTTAGACAACATCAGACAACTAACGCCACCAGTTTATATATCACTTACAGGTCATCACTTTTTCTCTTCCCTGTTCCCATAATGCTTTATATTTATAAGTATATGTTGTCACTTTCCCATACAATGCTGAAATACCAGCTAGCACCAGTAACCTAGTTTTCAGTCATGCGGCCTGGACAGCATTTGTAGGATTTGACCTATTCTGTCTAGGAAGGCCTAGACAGGGTACTTTTTCGATCTCTTGTCCTCTCAAGGCTTGACTGCTGCAATTCATTCCTGACTGGTATTCCACTGTAGATCACCAGCCCCTTAATACTGATTCAGAATGCAGCAGCATAGCTTGTCGACCATCTAAGTAAGTTAACACATGTCACTCTGCTGCAGTATTCCCTTCACTGACTCCCTGCAGCTGCCTGCATCAGTTTGAACCCTGATACTTGTCTACAAAGTGGACCAGCTTCTCCCTACTTGATGTCAAATATGTACCTGATTGCAAGGGTCAAAGTCTGATCTGTACCTAAAGCCCTTCAAGCCACAAGTACAGTGCAGCTTGACCCACCATCCTTCAAATGTATGGAAGACAAGCATCAAGACTCTCCTCTATTCTGGCACCCAAGCGGGGAAATCAACTTTCAGTGGGCGTCCGATCAGCAGAGTCATGCTCTCTTATTGAACATCAAGTGAAGACCAGTCTCTTTGAAGAGCACAAGCATTAATCTAGTACATTTACATTTATGGAATTTAGCAGATGCTTTTATCCAAAGCAACTTCCAATCGCTAACTACAGGGGACAGTCTCCCTGGAGCAACCTGGGGTTAAGGGTGTTAATCAGGAACCCAGTGGAACCCTCTTGGTCCCTCTTGGTCCAGAGGCAAGTATCCTACTCACTAGGCCACTACCACTTACTGAAAAGTCTAGTACTGAACATATGCTTTATCAAACCCCCTGCTTTAAAAGAGCCAGGAACATTGAGAAAGACTGTTCCCATCAGTTATACCGACTCCTCTCATTTCTTGTCACTTGACTTCATAAGTCATAATCTACACTTCCTCAATGTGGCTCTATGCTGCTAACGGTCTCCTGTGCAATATTATACATGTGGTGCAATATTATTAATTCTGGAAGCTTTACATACACCTACCACCTTTATGTACACTGCTTTATTGTCTACTTACTTGCTTGTCTTGGATTTACATCCCATTCACACTACTGTCACATTGCTACGTTGTCTATTTATTGTATTGTTTCTGTCACCCCCTGCTCGATGCTGCTAACTGCCTCCTGTGCAATAATCATACTTATGGTGCAATACTAGTCATTCTGGAAGGTTTACATTGTGTCCATACTATACTGTTACATACACTGCTGTAACAGGTGTTGTGTCTGTTTATTATGTTGCCTATTGTCTCTATTACAATTTGGCCCGTGAAGAAACGTTGTCTCATCACACTATGCATGTCTACACAGCTGCTGATGCCAATAAAGTAAGCTTGATCCGTTAACCTTTTTCATCGGCCCAGAAATCCTAAATATTTAACTTCCATTGACATTACCCTATAAAATGCAATAATTAATTCAAAATCTAGCAAGCTTGCACTGTGAATGGATCACCTCCCTAAACTGTTGAGCTCCTATAACCACATTTAAATGTACAATATTTGAAGAATTAATTTTCCCAAGTAGAGAGCGAGAGGTCCCGGGTTCAAATCATGGATGAGCCCTGGTTTTAACCTGTAAGCCGACCGTAGATACAGATGGTGTCACCATTATAATAGCTGTAAATTGCTTGAGTCACCTCTATCTTCCAACCAATAGAAGACTGTTTTTGTAACTTACTCTCACAAATGGTACAATGATTTCAACCTAGAAGGACACACTCAGCTTCGACCTATTCATCAGTTCAATTATTTCTAGTTGTGTTGCTCTGATGTTTGTGATGCACATAATCATGAGTTTCAAGAGGCAAGGATCAATTTAAACTGTAGCTAATATCATGATTACTGCTTCTGTGATAAAAGGTGGGAAACATCTATAGCAAATACAGCACTGTGACAGCTCCATTGTGACTGACAAAGTAGGTTTTGATTAGTCTTTCACCATATGGCTCTAGTTGTCTTGATTCACAGAGGCCATACAGCCACGGCCGCCACTGCCTTCAGATCTGGCCATAAGATATATCATGAAATCTGTATGTATATTATACTGTGTGCTGCCCAGCCCTTCGTTTGTGCAAGATAATGTTTGTTTCCTTTTTACTGTCATGCAAGAATGTTAGTAAAAAACCTAAGATGGTTTTTAGTACACCTCGCTAACCCACTTTGGATTTAAATGAACTCTGTTAGCTAGAAACTCCTAAGTGTTTATAGATATAGTCCATAGAGAAATTACACAATCAAATACAGTACCCGCTTTTTAGTGACATATGTTGTCCCTTTGCAACTGCTCTATGCCTTCTGAGCTCTGCGACCCACACACATCTCTAGACACAGGGAAACATTCTGGTGAAATTCTTCTAGGCCTGTGATTCAGCTTTAGCTATGTTCAGTTGCTGCTTTTTTGGTGACTTTGGGGCCTCCTTGTCACAAAAAAGGAAACAATACAGGTGCACCCCAAGGTAAAAATTTTTAAGAACCCACCTAATTTTCTCCCCATTTGTGTCACGTCCAGTTCCATATCATATCTAGAAGGGACTGACACCGGGACAATGAAGGCTACTAAATGCTTCCTCCAAGTTACTTGAAGCCAGACACTGCACCTTTCTGAACTGCTGTGTGTATCTTCAGACACTGGATGGGGGTTTAGTCGTGCTCTCATGAATTTCTGGCATGGGATGGCTGTGGCATCACTTGAGCTCATTTTCACCAGGGCTCGATCTCCTGAAGACAGGGCCTCTCAGAAGTCTCCCATAACAACATTTTTAAATACACTATATGGACAAATGTTTTGGGACACACCTGTTTTTAAGTCTATTTATTTGAATGTTTAAGTCTATGTATTTCAGTGTTTTTAAAATGCATGTTGGTGTATTGGTCAGGGCTTTCAATCCTTTTGTCCATATAGTGTAGCTTGATAAATGTAAGTCTTCATTTAGTCTTGAAATAAAATACATAGTTAGAAAATAATGGTATTATAATATACTGATGTATCTAAAAGACACTCTAGTGGCTGGAAACAGATTCATTGGAGTGGTTAAAAGTATGAACCAGGTGCTCACACAACGTGCGTCTCCAGTGTGACTGAGCAGAAGTGTTCATGTAATCCAGTTAGAAACGTTTTGATGATTTGCACAAAAAAGCCTTTTCGAATTAGTGTAAGAGTTTGCTTTATTAAGAGTGTATGAGTAAGAGTGGATGATGCCACAGCTCTTAACCCATGACGCTGGACTGCTGATGTTCACCCTCCTCCTCCCCCTCCTCCTCCTCCTCTTCCAGCTATAAAAGTGCCATGAAGCGTGAGACACGATTCAGAAGAAGCTGAAAACCTCGAGCCCTCCTCCACAGAAGACCACCTGCAGCTCAGACCACTGCCAGGTACAGAACTCCTCTTTTGCGGTTATTTTTGTTAGAAACCAGAAACTTTTCTCCTCTGGACAGCTTCACTAAACCTCAGTAATTCATAAAACTTCACATCTTGTATTATTTTCTAAGCCAACCAGAGGCAGAAACATCTTTACAGCTTTGTATGTAATTCTCAAAAAGGTTGTCTCTTTAATCTCAAGATACATTTTCGATATATTTCCAGATTTTTTTTTTGTTGTAATGTTTGTAATGCATTTTTCAAATACAAATTTAACATCTTTTGTTTATCATTTCTTCTTTAGCCGTCAACTGCATCTGCAACTGCTTGTTCTGTTTTTTCCTCAAGAAGTTGGACTGTTTTTTAATTGTTTTTGCTTGCTTTATTGATCCTATAAGTTTGTGCTGATGGTTTTAATTTGTCATGTATTTACCAGAAAGTGTGTGTATGTGTGGAGTTTTTTACCTGTTCAGTTTGTCTCTCTCTCTCTCTCTCTCTCTCTCTCTCTCTCTCTCTCTCTCAGTGATGCGTCCTCCTCTCTCTGTTCTCTTCACCTGGGCTGTCTGCACGCTCCTGCTGTGTCTGGCAGTTTTGGCGGATGGATACCCAACAAAACCGGACAATCCGGGAGAGGACGCGCCCGCTGAGGAGCTGGCCAAGTATTACTCTGCCCTGAGGCACTACATCAACCTCATTACGAGGCAGAGGTGGGACATTCAAAATAATAATAATAATAATAATAATAATGAACACGTTTGGCACAACTGGTCTTTTTGCACATGCAACGATGTTACAACTGTGAATACTTCTCAAATAAAAGATCTAAAACTACAGGAATTTCTACCTTGCTACATTTAGTAAATAATTACTATCTAGTCTACGATATAAGTGTTTAAGTAGATTATAGACACGTGCAGGGGGATCTTTTGGTCTGGCTGTCTATCATCATGCCTCTAACAGCCTCTGTGTAATAATAAACAGTAGTTTATTATTTCTAGATTATTATTGTTATAATTATTAGATTACTATTTATAAATCTTATTCTTCTTTTCATAATGTAATTACTGATCTCTTTGCAGAGGGCAGTGTATACACACACACACACACACACACACACACACACACTCATTCAATGCGTTTTCTTTGATTTTATTATTTTCTACATTGGCGATTAATATTGAAAAAAAAAAAAACCCCACAATGATAAAGGAACACGTGGAATTATGCAGTAAACAAAAAAGGAGTTAAACAAACCAGAATACATTTTGTAATCAGGTAATGATGGACTGTAGAACCGTAGTGGAATAGGATTACTAACTGTGTACTAACCCGACCATCACAACTGATGGTCCCAAACACATTAAGAAGACAAAAGATTCCACTAATGAACTCTTGACGAAGAACACCTGTTAATTAAATACAATTCCAGGTCGATATCTCATGAATCTGATTGAAAAAATGCCAAGAATGTGAAGAGCTGTCATCAGAGCAATAGGTGATGTTTTCAATAGTAATCTACAATGTAGCCAATAATAAACACAAAGGAAATCATTGAATGAGAAGGTGTGTCCAGACTTTTGACTGGTAGTGTAAATGTATTATCTAATATGTAGAGATTCTTACAAACCTTCCAGGATAGATATTATTTGCTGTATTGGACTTAAACCATAATATTGTTTTTGTTAAACTTCTCATGCTATAATGTTCCACATTTGTCTGAGTTTAGGTTTCCGTAACTTTTCCTCTTTTGTCCAGTCAGACTGACAAACATGTTCAGAGAACATAACCTGTGTCAGTGCTGTTCACGTACATTTGAAGTTCTGAGGCAACCAGGTTCCCTATTGTTTGGCGACAAAACAACCAATAAATGTTTTACAGTGTAGGGGAACCTGAGTCATAATTGCGTTTGTTGTTGCGGAATTAATGCAGGTTTTTTTTCTGTGCCTCTAAGAGGCCGGTATTAATCCAGAGAGAATACCCTGCTGATTCTCTAATTAAGAGCCTCCCACTCGCTGCTTTAAAGATTAGCTTCTGTTAAACACAGGTCTGTCACTTTTTCAAAGACGTTGACTGTGAAATTAGGTGCCAGAGGACTTTAATTGCTTTTCTTTGACAGATGAAAAAGTGGTCACCCTTAATTCTGTGAAAGGCTTACTTTTGTGAAGACGTGGCTCTTATGTACCACGGAAAGTGTGAGCAAACGTGTCTATCTTCAATGACGCAGACCTTCTGAAAGTTCTTCCTCAAATTGTTAGGTTTCACCAAATAAACCTGAATTAGGGCTCACTACTTAATTCACCTAATTGCTTTCCTGGGCCACAGGCACATCACAGTGCGTAGATAGTGGGCAAAAAAGGCATAATGGAAAGGAAATGGATTTTCCAGGCACAGAAAGAAATTCAGTTATGGGCATAATAGGTGCTAAAAGTACCCTTGCAGTGCACTTAATGCAAATTAAGTGGACAGTTGCTTAAAAGCTAAGTTTTGGTCTTCAGAACTGAACTACCACCCTCTCCCTCCTCTCTCTGTCAGGTATGGGAAGAGGTCGGACGCTGATGCATTTACCTCAAACCTGCTGTTTGGAGACACAGAGACCCGACAGCAGTCCAGGTAAGATCCGGAAGTCCCTCCAGACTGGCACAGGCCCGCACACTTCATGTATTCTCCTTCATATCCATCAGTATGACTTTATGAGTAAGTACGAAAGTACTTAACTTACTCATAGAACAGACAAATAGACAAGCAGTGTAAAAACAACCGCAAAAAGAAAAGGAGAAGGAACATTAAATTAAAAATATCTTCAACATCTCAAACAATGCACAAAGTGTGACCAACAAAGTCTCAAAGAAAATCCAATAAGATGGTGGGGGCTTATCTTCAGCACTGCAAGAACACAGAAAGAAAATGACAGTGAAATTAATAATGAAAAAAAAAAACCCTTTCATTCCTTTCAACATGCAGAAAAACTGTATCAGGGCTTTATAAATATTATAAATATATCAGTTTTTAATAAAAGGAGACTGACTGTGTGCTACCAAGCAAACCAAACCATTTTTGGTTTCTCAAAGAACCTTTCTTAAAAGAACTCTTTTTGTCAATAAGACATCTGAGTCTTTTAAAAGAACCTCCATATAATGCTAATGTTCTTGGAGGAACTGCTGAAGCCTCTTTATGTTATGGGAAGGTTCTTTCCACCTTTAAAACACATCTCATTAACAAACCTGGTTCTTCTGTGGCGTTGTTTAAAGAGCCCCTTGTGGCACCTTTTTAAGCTTAATACCTGTTGGTATCATATTTGTCTTTTTTTCTGTCTTTTTCCGCCAGATATGATGACCCTTCGATGTGGTGATGTCAGCCAGTGTCTGTAGCCGAACGTGTCTGTGCTCATCCAGTCAACTTTTTTCAACGACATCAGACAGTCCTGTCAGCAGTCCATCGCGTTGTTAATACGGCAAATGTTTGTACTCTACCACATGTGGGTCACCAAAGTATGAGATAGTAATGCAAGATATCAGGGTAGATGTGTCATGTAGACCACTTGTGGCTGTTTATCTGAAAAATGAGAAACGCTCGTAGGTCTGTTCATGACATCGCTATGATCTGCAATGTTTTGATGCAGCCATGTTGAGAAATCACCATGCATGCAGTCTCCCCCGTTGTGTACATAGACTTCCTCCATTTATGTTCATCCTGTGTGTTGTAACCACATTCATAAAGAGAGAACGTTACTAACTGTACAGTATACATGTGCTAATAAATCACTATATTTGAAAGAGACACCTCTCCTTTTCATGTGTTCTGTGTCAGCCTATGACAGATGAAGCCAATACACAATTCATTTGCTGGAACAGGTCTCTGTCTGACTTGGTTACAGTGAGGGGAAAGAAGTAAGGCACACTGAAAGTCACCGAAATGTTTCAGTCTGTATGTTCACATTATTTTTAACTCGAGGACGGGGTCAGCTAACCGGGATAAGTTTAAACACTAGATGATTAAGAGAGGGTCATCAGCCTCAGGCTCTCTGGTCGTACCGTAGCCCGTGGCTAAAATGAACCGACCGAAGCGGTGCACAGAGATCAACCGAATGGAACTGCAGTTCATGAGGTGGTTGCCGTGAAATTCACATGGAATTCCCCCGTCACTGACAATAAAGCTGTAGTCAGTGTTAACACATCAAGTCCAAATTAAGTCCTCACAACAGAAAATGGGGCTTTAAAACACATTTTCTGTCTTCTACACATTTACGCATCACAAATTTGTTTCCATGGAGACCTCAGAAAGCTGTCAATGTTATTCTTAAACTGAAGTCATTTTCATACAGATGAACATAAGACCGTACAGCTACTACAGAGTTAAGACTATTCTCACACAACAAGCTTTAAATGTATCAAACCCAATAATTCCACAATTATCATCACACACTCTTGTGCTAGTTCTTTCTCGGTTAAGATAAGTTCCGTACTGTCTTCAGTATTCTGTGCATTTTGAGAGACAAAATATAGCCTACATTGTAAGAAATAAACTTTATTAGCCTGTAGGATGTCTCAACCTTTAATCACACACTCACACACACACACACACACACACAAACACACACACACACACACACAC
>JBBIGA010163617.1:0-17174 GCA_037576975.1 Alestes dentex | reverse complement strand
GCGATGTGCTGGCGACTGTCCAGAGTGTACCCCGCCTTCGCCCATAGCAACTGGGATAGGCTCCAGTCCCCCCCCCCCCCGACCCCAAGTGCGGGGCAAAGGGTAACACTGAAGTATCCTCTGGACTGCGTTTTGTGGTTGCTATGGTGATGTGAGCGACTACTCAACCAGCCAATCAGCGGTCTGCACCTGTAAACTACTAGCCAATCGTATCATCTTTGTCAAAATACGGGCGGGAAATAAAAAACACCCCCCAGCTCTAGCAGGCTCTGTGTCCAGGTGGAGGTGCTGCTTCTACAGTTGATGTTCACCAAGACCAGTGATCTGGAGAAGCAGAAGCCTCTACAGTGTTGCTGGAGAAGAGAAATATTAGCTGCTCTGATGAAGGTAGGACACTGTTCAAGAGCTCCATGCAAACTCTCAGGCAGATGTTCACTGTGTGAAGAGCAGGCAGAAGAGCGTGTGCTTTAAAACTTTACTCCTTCTTGTTTAATTTCCAGGTAAAATTCCTCATATTAGTTGATTACCTGACGATGTGGCTTCAAGTATTGGATTCAAAAATTATTTTTTAGTAAACAAAAGTTTAATATTTTTCTTCTTCGTTTCCTCCTGCAGGCATTAAACATCTGATTTCTTATCGTGTAATTGTCCACGGTATTGTCCACTTTAAATTTAACTTCACAAACATTCCAGATTGATTAATATGGCAACATCATCAGGCGCCCTCAACACAAGCACATCTTACAAAGGACTGAAGAAAGATACAGGAAAGGTGAGAACTCACCACTGCTTAAACTGTGGGAAAACTTTTTACACAGCAAAGTAATCTCAGAGATCACCAGCACGTTCAGGATAAGACAGCATATAGTGCAATCGACAGTATCTACAGTCAGGATGAATACAGTATTTTCGCACATACTGTATTCTAGCAGCAGAGAGTTATGTGCAAAATGCATAACAGAGGTAGAACAGCAATACACGTAATTGTGCAAATCTAGCAGCAGCAGGGCAGAGAATGTGCAGTGTAATAAATAATAGGGTATTTACACAGGTAATGAAAATCTGAAAGTTGTTTGTTTGAGGAAGAAAAGATGTATACAGTGTGTTGTGTGTGGGGCGGTTACAGTTTATGTTTCAGTTCTGGTTGAGTCTACTGGCCCGGATTAGCTGGAGTAACTCGAAGAGAGGAGCTGCAGTTCCCGACAGGACTGGCACTTCTGAACACAGTGCGGAAAATGATCAAAAATATATAGATTGTCTTGTGGAACACAATGATCTGGTGGTTCGCTCGTGAACAATATACGATTATATAAAAACACACACAGCTAGTCCAGGCTGTTAACTGTCACACTGCTGTGGTGAATACAATATCCGCAATTACAAACCCACCCCTTGTAGGCCTTTTGAGTATATTTTTTAGATAAACCGAATTAATTCATTAGCAGTATTAGTGAACTGATGGTGAGTCCACAGATAAACATTTCAAACGGAATACGGGTGGAAAAACCGGTGCCATCTAGTGATCATCCCTCTGCAGTCCAGGTGGAGGCGCTGCTTCGTCAGCTGATGTTCTCCAAGACCAGCGAAGTGGAGAAGCAGAAGAGCTACTGTGGCCAGTAGTACTCCATGCCTCCGAGCTTCTTTAGTGTTGCTGGAGGAGAGAAACAGGAGCTGCTCTGATTAAGGTAGGACACTGTTCAAGAGCGCCAAATGCTCTTTGTGTGAAGAGCAGGAAGAACACACACATCAGCACAGGAGCAGCCTTTATTCCCACTGAGGAAAATGAAGGCATACGTGGGGAAAATCAAGTTGGCTTTGCCAGAAAGACAGGAATTAATTTGTGGTTTGTATACGACTTGTATGACAAACAGACCTACTCGAAAACTTTGTTTTTATTGTGCTGTCTCATAGAAGTGTACGTTTAAAATTGTGTCGAAAATACTGAGAGATATAATGATATGACCTAAGGATTATGAACTGAAGAAGACAGGACAAGGCTCTTCATGGGATCCCTATCTGGTTTTCTAGTCTGTCTAATAGAATGTAGTGCTCTGTGATGTTGAATACTCTGCATAGGTCGAGCAAAATCAGCAAAGATGCACAATCAGCTCTTTTTTCTGATTTTTTGGCAAATTAGTTGTGTTACTTGAATTTAAAAATCCTGATCTAGCTGTTGTGTAAATAAATCAAAATCCATTGATAGATCTGTTAGAAATATAGGAAGGAGGGCATAAACTCGCAGTTATTTAATTACTTATTTGTGATTTATTGGTTCAAGAAAATTTAAGTAAGCATGTGGTATGAGATATTGATGATAGAGTCATACCTAATAGTTTTTTTTGTTGTTGAATTTCAGCAATGTTTTAAACCTTTTTGTTTCTCTCTGCCAGATGAATGATGTCATGAAGACTTCTCCATTCACAAACACATGAGGAAGTTCTGTTCTGGGGAATTCATCAAATTTGTTAAATCGGGACAGATTTAGTGTTTGATTATGGCCTCCAAAAGAAACTCCAGCACTCAGAAAATGTCTTCTGTTGTTCTCAGGACTAACACATGTTGCAGACAAAAGCAGAAAAATACAAACAAGAAGAGCTCTCATGTTTGCCTTGAGTGTGGGAAGAGTTTTAATGTAAAGAGGAATCTCCAGGTACACCAGTACATCCACACAGGATAGAAGCTCTATAATTGTTCAGGCTGTGCAAGGAGTTTTAGAAGCAGCAGCACTCTTAAAAATCACCAGCGCATTCACACAGGAGAGAAACTATATCAGTGTTCAGAGTGTGAAAAGAGTTTTAGTTGACAAAGCAATCTCCTAAGACACCATTGCATTCACAGGAGAGAAACTGTATAACTGCTTGGATTGTGGGAATAGCGTAGTCTTCAGTCACATCAATATTCGCACAGGAGAGACACTGAATTACTGCTCCCAGTGTAGAAAGTGTTTGTCAACAATTACACCAACGCATTCACACGGGAGAGAAACCCTATCAGTGCTCAGAGTGTGGGAAGAGTTTTACTCAACAGAGTCTATTCCAGCTCCCCCGAAGTGTTCACCCTGGAGAGAAACCGCATCATTGCTCAGAGTGTGTGAAGAGTTTTAGTCTTTCCAGTCATCTCCAGCAACACCTGCGTACTTGCGCTGGACAGAAACCATATTACTGCGCAGAGAGGTGTTTTACTCTAAAGACAAATCTTGAAAGATGAAGAGAAACTGTATCACTGCTCGGTGTGCGTGAGGAGCTTTAGGCATTCACAGTCTTTAAAGATTCACAAGTGCATTAAGTGGGAGATGGAATTAGTTAGTGAAATCATGATTTGATAGATTCACATCATTTGGAAACCATCAGGATCTTCTGTTAGTCAAAGAAGGCCTAATGATTTCTGAAAACTAACTTGTCTGTAATTGTTAATTTATTTAAAAAACATATTCTAAACATGAAATTGAGTAATTCTGGGTCTGTGGTATCTATAAGTCAAGTGAACTCTCCCATTTGTTAGAATTGCAATATAATTAGAAAGTGACAAAGAAATGGACCAAATTACTTTTTGTTAACAGTGCCTAGTTTCTTTTTCACCAATTTTATTTCTGCAGATTTTTTTTTACTTTTATTTTAGACTTTAAAATGTATCTTGTGTTTGTGTGACTGTGCAGCCGTAACATAAGCAATTTCCTCTGGGATCAGTAAAGTTTTCTGATTCTGATTATTAGGTTCCACTGTTATTCTGTTCCGTTTGACCTACTTTGTTGTGGTTACAAGCAAGCTGGATAGGTACCAAAACACCACATGAAAGCACTGCATGGCATTGATTAATCAGAGAAAATCATCTAGAGAAATTTCAAGCCACTAATAGATTCTTGATTTACTAACTATGCAGTATTTTCCACCGTCACGTTGAAGATGACGTCTCAGCAGTACCTTGCAGCATCACTGGTTGCATTGAGAGGGTATTAACTGTAGTGAAAAACTAACAAGGCACCAGGTACCAAAAGTGATTAGAGTGTAGGCGAGCTGGGGAGCATGCATTGAAAACCAGACGATGGACACTGGTGAGCCAAGGCAAGCTCCTTCTTCGTTAATTCATACATACAGAAGGTTTAAAAATGTGACTCCTAATTACTGCAAGACCTGTTAAACCACCATAACATTAGCTCTGCTCATTAGCTCTGATCTGTAGTCTGCTAGCATAACATTTTCATTCATTTTAGCATCTTGTCATAAAATTAATTTCAAAATTGGGCCTTTTATATTACCTTTTATATTACTGTAAAAATGATTTACATGATAATGTACATTATAGGATAAGACTGGTTTTATAATAATGTGTATTAAGTGTAAGTAAATTGGATTGTGGATAGTGCATAAGTGATGAAAAACCTTTCCATAACTGCCTAACCACTCCCAGTGTTTCAAAACTGTCCTGCTGGCTGGGTTTAAACAATCTGAGTCTAACCAAATAGAAAATGATGTATCTGTGAAAATACAAACTACTACATAATAAGAATGATAAAATTGAATTTAGCGGTAAAAAAAATCCTTGATCTGATGTCTCCTATGCTGCTCCGGTTTCTCTGTATTCTGTGATTATTGCGGTAATGTGAACGACCTCCCAGCTCACCAATTGATTGGCTGCTTAATTGAGCGGCTGACCAATCGTTGCCCAGAAACAAGGGCTTGTCGGAATACGGGTGAGATAAAAAATCGCTAGGTTCGGTGATCATCTCCCTGCAGTCCAGGTGGAGGCGCTACTTCTTCAGCCGAGGTTCTCCAAGACCAGGAAAGTGGAGAAGCAAAAGATCTACTGTAGTCAGCAGTCCACGCCCCCGGGCTTCTATAACGTTTCTGGAGGAGAGAAACAGGAGTTGCTCTGATGGACGTAAGAAACTGTTTAATAGCTCCACGCTGACCTTTCATCTGACCAGTACACAAACCCACGGAGAGACGTTCACTTTTTGAAGGACACAGGACCAGCCTTTACCCTCACTGGACTGATGAGTTGGGTTTGGCACACGATTCTGTTTTCTATATTATTTCCTGCATCCATAAAATCCTGTTTATTGTAGTTCCTCACAGAAGTGTGGGTTTTAAGTGAAGTACTGTAGATGCTCTATTATGCTGGACTGCGTGTGCAGGTATAAACAGTCTGACGGGTATACTGATGTGTTCCATGGTGTCTGGACTGCTTTTATGAGAGTAAATGTGGATGAAAAACAGTAGCTACAGTGGGGTCAATGACTTCCTAAGAGGTGGGGATTTGGGGGTGGGGTTGTTTGTGAATGGCTGGTAGTGGTAGATACAGAGGGGCTCTGGAGGTGCGGTTGAATATGGCGATTAAGGGTAGTGGGTGCAGGCTGTTCAGGAGTACCAGTAGGAAGTGCCCTGGAAGCTGGTGGTATTTGATTTCTGTATGATTCCATTTCAATACAGACAGAATTCTGGAGATGTGTCCCCTAAAAAAGGCCCTATGTGAAATGTGCATAACCCACACAAGTCTATTATGTGGATGTTTTCTGAGTAACATGGATCTGTTGCTTCAATTTGTTGGACAGAGCTTTCTGTCTTCCCATCAGAAATAGAATAACACTTGACTTTAACATCCGTGACTCTACCATCTAGAGGTCTAAATCAACTGGTACGAATTAACTGTCCAAAGTACTTGTACAGTGTCCAAGTCTCACTTGAGTCTGATGCATTTTTTCATACAGCTTTAACTTTTTTACATGAAGGAAATTTTATAAGCATGCTCAAAATAACCTTCCTTAAACACTTCCGTTTCTACAAAGCTATGAGATAGCAGAAACCTCAGTATAATTTTTGAAAAATTTATAAACCATACCAAGTACTAACATTCCTTAATTGTTGTGTAGGCTGGGGTCTGTAAAAAAGAAATGTAGTTTTAGTGCAGCTATTTTGAAGTACAAATAGCCTTGTCTGACTTGTCTGGCTCATGAAATAATAGTGTATCAATACACAGAATTGTGCATCTTTGTATAGTATCGTAGTGCACATGACAGTCATGGGAAGTCAAGAAGGTTTTTTGTCACTTCAGCCATATAAACAGTGAACAATGAAATGAAATAGAGTTCCTCCAGAACCATATTGCAACACAAGGACATCAACAGAAACATTTCCAGACTACATACGTGCAGACAGGACAAACTACACAGAGTGCAGAGACAGTAAGAGAGAGAGTGCAAGAACAACACTAGAGCAACAAAACATATGGTGCAGTAATAGTGGTCAATAATAATAAGAGCAATGCGATGCCACAGTCAGTGACAAAGATCAGTATTTTCAATCAGCATCACTGTGGCGCTGAATTTGATGTACTCTGTTGAGATGCAGTAGGTGAAGAAGGTCTCTGTACTGCAGCAGTAAAAGGTCACTAGCAGGTTCTTGCTGATGTTAATTTTCTGGAGTGAGCTCAGAAAGTCGTAGAACTGCTGTGCCTTCTTTACAAATGCAGTGGTGTTGATGGTTGATCACTGGTCATCTGACATGAGTTACCAGAAACTTTAAGATTGATGCACTCTCTTCCATATCTGTGTTGTCAGATTGAAGGACTGCTGTGTTCTGGATATTACTGATTGAGGGCGGTTAGTCAAGAGATCCAAGCATTTCACTGCAGAGGTGCTGACTGAGACTCTTTTCCAAGCTAAACAGTTGCCAGAAACAAGAGCCAATAAAAAAGGTGGTATGTCATCGGACATTTAATTGCTTGTCAGTGACTGCTGTTTGTACAGCCATTGGAAGTCGTTTCCTCTAATTGGATGCTGGAGTCTTGATGCTGGAGTTCCATGTGCCCTGAAGGACAGTGGGTCAGACTGAGTTTTAAACATTCCCATCAGGTACATACTGGCTGGTACATTTTTGGCTTTGTAGGAAAGCATATGGGAGACATGAGTAGGCTTAGAAGAACATAGGAAGTCCAGCCAGGATATAAATTCCCAGTGGTCAAGAACTGAAATTACAAGAGACTGAACAAACACCTACATGGCCCAACTAAAGTGAAAGGATCCTCTTTGTCTGGTATAATAAAAAACAGATTTGTCACATGAGACGAATTGTGCATCTTTTGACAGAATGACCAAGCAGATATGTGTACGTGTAGTTCCAGGGATGTACAGCAGCTCTGTCTTTCTGGGTTCTGCCCAGGTCGATTCTTGCCAAAACCTAGTGTGACGAAAGATGTGACCAAAAACTGAGTATCAGAAAGTAGGAAGAAAAGTTAGTTAAGTATCACTTGGGTTTTGGATTTTACTTCCAGTGAGAACTTGGAAAGCAGAGATGGTTATTACCTCCACTACATTTCAGCTGATCTCAGTTATTTATTGAAGCAAAGATGCCTGAAGGCGTGTATTCTTAAATTTCTTTCTTACCTCCATCTATAAATGTCCCACTGTGTGCTTTCAAAACAGTTCTGAATTTGAAAAAAAAAATTGAAGTCATGTATTCACTGTGCAGATGGCTATAAAATGTATAAACCATAAAAGCTGAAGATCTACATTACAGCAATAAGTGATCCAGATAAATGTCATACACAAATAATTGTATGCACATACCTCTGCTTTTAATAACCAGCATTGTTTGCCTGTGGTGCATGTGGTGTAGTTTGCCCCAGTAAGGTTAAACCTTAAATATTAACTGCTAACAGAATAACTGAATGGCTAAAAATTTTAACTAGTTATAAATAATGCATGAGTGATAATTTTTTTCTTCTTTTTCATTTTCAGAATTGAATGACATCCTGTAGCAAGTCTTCTATTACTTTAAGTATTCACCATCCTACACACTATAAAATTACCTCTACAAACACGGCAGATATCACGGGGATAACTTAATTTATAATATAAGGAATTTATAAAATACCTGGACAAGATTCTGGAATAGATGTGAGAAGCTGGCCTCCAGGAGAATGTTCGGTATCCAGGAAACATCCTCTGGTACTCTCAGCATTAATACATCTTGCAGGAGATTGAAGATGAATACAGACAAGCAGAAACTTTACCACTGCCCAGAGTGTGGGAAGAGTTTTACCCAACCGAGTAATCTCAAAAAACACCAGCGTATTCACAGTGGTGAGAAGCCGTACCACTGCTCAGAATGCTGGAAGAGCTTTACTCAGAAGATTACTCTCAAAACACACCAGCGCATTCACACAGGAGAGAAACCGTATCAGTGCTCAGAGTGTGGGAAGAGTTTTCGACATTCGGGTCACCTTCTGGAACACCGGCGCATTCACACTGGAGAAAAACCCTATCAATGCTTAGAGTGTGGGAAGAGCTTTTCTTTACAGAGTCATCTCAAACAACACCAACGCATCCACACAGGAGACAAACCTTACTACTGCTCAGACTGTGGGAAGACTTTTACTCAGCTGAGTACTCTCAAAACACACCAGCGCGTTCACACAGGAGAAAAACTGTTCTGCTGTTCAGAGTGTGGGAGTCGCTTTAGTCGTCAGAGCGATCTAAAACAACACCAGCGCGTTCACACAGGAGAGAAACCATATCGCTGTTCACAGTGCGGGAAGAGCTTCACTCGACAAGTTTATCTCAAAACCCACCAGCACATTCACACAGGAGAGAAACCTAACTGCTGCTCAGACTGTGGGAAGAGTTTTGATCGACTGACTGATCTTCGACGTCACAAATGCGTTTGCACAAATGACAACCCGTATCACTGCTTGGAATGCGGGAGGAGCTTCAGACAGTCGCAGTCTTTACAGATTCACAAGTGCATTAAGAGAGAGGACGAATGAGTTTGTTTGCTTCAAAAATCATGATGTGTAGGTAAATGGGAATGAAAATACAGGATGCAAAACATTCAAATTATGAGTTTGGTAATAAATGTTTAAAAATTAAGGTATGTGTGTTTTACATGTTGCTTTTCATGTCCATTGAAGTCGAAAACCACAGTGTAACTGACCAACACCAGCTTATACTGGTGTTTTTCTGCGCCTCACTTAAATGTGTAGTATTATTTTACGAGCGCCTATTCACTGTAATTCATGTGTAAAATCAGCAGTTACCATTTGGTCATAAATCTATTGTTTTGTAAATCAATCTCAGAACTAACCAAATCATGAATATTTGTGCAACATCTAATGTATATTGATTTTCCTGTACAGTGGCAGGTTTTATTCTCTTGTTTGTCTGCTGAACTAAGCTCTGTAGTTTGGTTTTTACATTCTCAGGTTTATTTTTCCGTTACTTGCCTTTAAACTATGGTCTGGTGTTACATCTTTTTGTTTTTATTCTTCAATTACTTTGTGTCCTTCTATCAGGTTTGCATTTTCATGGTTTTAGGTTGGCCTGGACTTGTTTGCACTTAGTGACTGTGATGCAACGTTGAGGAAAAAACTCACCTTTCTGAATCCATGGTCCGGGGTGTTCCATTTCTACAATGAACAGTCCGCCACATTTCAGGCCATTGGAAAGATGCCTTCATTCCTTTCCTTTCACTAATTCTGAGATTTACAGATTTGTGGATGTTTACTTGCTGTGATCTAGACCAGCACTGCTGAACAAACTTATGCATTATCAAAGATGAACCTTAATCTTTTATAAATTTAGTATCAAGTGGACAATTATGTCTTTCAATACCCTCTTGGTTTTAGAAGTACATTACTTTAAAAGTCTTAAGATATACAGGTATTGTGAGGGTGGGTACTGTTTATTTTTGTCATTGTCATCATTTTGCTCTCGATTTGGGAGTTGGGTTCGTGTAACCGTGTAACTTCTTTTCGTGTAAATTACAAGAATGGGTTTTCTTTGAGAAGTGCAAGCCACCTGGGAGAAAATACAAACACCTGTTTTAATCTGGCTTTTTTCTCCTTCATGCTGGACTAATGTAGTCATGCTTTTTTTTAACACATGTTCATGCTTTTTTAAAACATGTTGCGATATGTGAATTAGAAAAAATGAGACCAGAGGAAAATAGAGTTGCTTATCCAGCCTCTGCTAATCAGTTATGTTGCCAGAGCAGTCTGCATTAACAACAGAAGACAAGCCAACCTAATTAATGAGGACACTGAAACAGTGAAGACATTTGTTTCTCCAAAACCTCCCTTTTACACTCACCTGCAGACCATAGCTATATGACACAAGTTGGCGAAATGACAGGTAACAGCAAAAATTAAACTTAAAATTTAATGTTTAATTAAAAAAAAAAAACATTAAATTTGGTTGAACAGTAATTCTAATTTCTCTGATTTAGCAGTCTTAGTATGTGTTTGGTGGATTACAAGTCCTAGCTATGCTAGCTAGACGCCCCTAACAAAGCCATAAGAACCTCCATTCTGAGAACCACAGCCTGGGTGTAGAAACTGTGAGCGTTAAAAAGAAGAATGTAGTTTTGCCCAACAATCCAGCTTAAAGGAAGAACGTTGTAGCTAAGGTATTTACTTTAAAAAAAAATTTTATTATGGAACATGGGCATGCACAAATAAAAACTTTTTGGGTCTAATAAATGTCAGTGTGGCTGTGCAAAAAGCTCTCCTCCTTGATAAAAGTGAAAATGAACAGACTCAGAGGATGTTTTAAATAGTATATTCTAGACTGCGTTCTGTGGCTGCTATGGTGGTACTGCTTATGTAAACTACCAGCCAGTTGTATGGTGTGTCGGAATGCGGGTGGGAAGTAAAAATATCCCTCCCGTCAGCTCCAGCAGGGTCTGTGATCATCCCCCCTGCAGTCCAGGTGGAGGCGCTAGTTCTACAGCTACTGCTACAGCTGATGAAGTGGAGAAGCAGAGGATCTACTGTGGTCAGCAGTCTCTATAGTGTACAGCTTCTATAGTGTTGCTGGAGGAGAGAAACAGGAGCTGCTCGGATTAAGGTAGGACACGTCTCAAGAGATCCACACTGGACTTGCTCGCAGAGATGTTTTAAGAGGTGGTGTGCTGTAGGTGCTGTCAGGACAGGACTGGGACCACTCCTCATGCCCTGAATGCTGGTCGAGCCCAGGTGACGCACAAATACATGACAGCAGTTTAGTTCAAGAGCTGTAAAAGGAAAAGGGTTTTCACCAGCTGGGCTTTCGGGCGGCCTCCTACAGGTGACTGGTCTTCAGACAGCAGGACAGCTAGCCATGTTCACGTTACAGTACTCAAGTACTTGCAAAAGTGTGAGCTAATTTCTCTGCAGGTTGCTGATTTAACATGTCTTATTTTTATATGTTTAAATAATAAAACACTTGAAAGGGGAAACTAGCTGTATTCAGCTGTAGCTTTTGGTGGCACTGAAAAAATAAAAGTTAATAAAATAAAATAAACATCCTGATTTTGTGCAAAAGTGGGGCCAAACAGCAGTAACGTCTGTAACGTCAGGATGGTTCTTCTTGTCCACGGTGATCAGCACAATAAAAGGCTCATTTTTAGCTCATTTAGTCAGCAATATGCCAATTAGAAAAAAATGAAACAATCTTTTAATTGTTTCGTGTCGTTTAGAAAAGTAAAAAACAAATCATTTTCACTATTATTTTAGTCAATACTATGATCACAATGATCAGTCTCTGACTTTGGAAATGTCAAACATTTTGTTAAACTTTTGAAAACTTGCCATTTTAACTGGATTTTCTTGAATCTTCTTTAAAAAATCTGGTGGTCTAGTTTGACAATGGTAAGTGGCAAAACTCAACAATATGAAAACCCTAGTGGAATCAAGGGCTTTTACAAGACCAAATGAGAACATCATTGTGAAATGGAATATGGCACAATAATCACTTTATCTCAACTACCATGTTTTCATAATCACAATTGCACAGTTGTAAGCTCTTTTAGCAGATATAAACATATGCATCCCAGCTTCACTGAATTTGTCACATAATTTATTAGAACATTGCTTTTATGTTTGTAAGGTTTGTACTGGTTAGCTTAAAGGTAAAATCAAATTGTTATTGTTGCATGCAAATCTGCAGGCAGGTCTAAATCCACAAGAAAGCAAAGTGAGCTTAGAAAGCCTGAAAATAAAAGCTGTGTTTGGAATCAGTTGGAATGATTTGATGATACAGAAAATCCAGCTTGCAGCAAATTGCAGTAGTCTAGCTGTGAAATGACAAGAAACTGAACAAATACTTGGTTTGCATCCCTAGGAAGAAATAGTCTGATTATTCATGTGTTGTATGGGAGAAACCTGCATGCCTGAGTCAGGTTTGCAACATGAGTGGAGAATGATGGTCATCCAAAATTATGCCAAGGCTTTGTGCAGTAGGATGCTACAAGTTTTGTGAGGACTTGTTGTTCCATGAATGTATGTCAGCTTGGCCTTGCTTTATTTAGGTGCTAGCTGCCATCAAGGGATTAGTATTGATGAGATGGGATTCAGAGGGCAAAAGGTTGGACTTCTAGATGTCTGTAGCTTTAGGGCATCACCAGTGAGATGGTCAAGATATTGCTGATGACCTGTGCTTCCCTGGGTGTATACCAGTTTGAAAGATCACTTTGCAGACAGTGAGAATTTGGAAATCGGACACTACAGATGTTTACTTTCTTGCAGCTTTGTGCCAGCTGCAACATGCCCACTCACTCACAGTAAATTATTCAGGAATTACGTACTCTGCTCACACATGTGCTCAGACATTATGTGAGTTTTGTATCAGCGAGTCCATTTGACGTCCATAAAATCTGGGTCCTGGAATTCATGTGAATGTTGCTCTGATGCAGACTACCTACCTAAACAGTTTACTTCTTCGTGGAGGTAATGTTCGCTTCTCACAGTGTCATCTGTAAGCAAGTTAATGACTTCCCAGATCTGAATCCCATTTAAGAACCTGCTGCTAATGTTGAGATGCAGATACCACAGCACACCCTTAGAGGTCATGTAGAGACTAAACCATTTTAATACATACCATAACTTCCAGTACTGAACGGAATACAGAAAGAAATGTTTACTTTGTTTTACTTTTTTAGGATTCCTGTAGGAAGTCTTTTCCTGCACCTGTTGTCAACCTTCCTACAGAAAAGAAAGGTTTCTTCACAAAAAAGCAGATTCTATCATGAAGAATACATTAAATATTTGATATCAGGAAACACTGAATGTTAGAATATGACCTCCAGTATTCAGGAAAAATCCTCTGGTATTTTCAGCACTAACACACCCTACAAAGACATAAAGAAGAGTACAAGTAAGGAGAGACCTCACCACTGCCTAGAGTGTGGGAAGAGTTTTATTCAACTGAGTCATCTCAAAGAACACTGGCTTATTCACACAGGAGAGAAGCCGCATCACTGCTCAGTGTGTGGGAAAAGTTTTTCTCTTCACAATCATCTAAAAAAACACCTGCGCATTCACACAGGAGAGAAACCATTTTATTGCTCAGACTGTGGGAAGAGATTTTCTCAAAATAAGAATTTCAAAAGACACCAACGTATTCACACAAGAGAGAAGCTGTGTTGCTGCTCGGAGTGTGGGAAGAGTTTTATTCAGCTAAGTCACCTCAAAGAACACCAACGCATTCACACTGGAGAGAAACCATATCATTGCTTGGAGTGCGGAAGGAGTTTTACTCGACAAAGTGATTTCAAGGTACACCAGTTAATTCACAAGGGAGAGAAACCGTATCAGTGCTCAGAGTGTGGGAGGAGTTTTAATCGGCAGACTGATCTCAGAACCCACCAGCGCATTCACACTGGACAGAAACCCTATCATTGCTCAGAGTGCGGGAAGAGCTTTAATCAGCATAGCACGCTCAAAGAACACCAGCGCATTCACACTGGAGAAAAACCGTATTACTGCTCAGAATGTGGGAGGAGTTTTAATCAACATAGTACTCTCAAAGATCACCAGCTGATTCACACAGGAGAGAAACCGTATCGCTGCTCAGACTGTGGGAAGAATTTTAATCGACAGTCTGATCTTCGCCGACACCAACGTGTTCACACGGAAGAGAAGCCTTACTGCTGCTCAGACTGTGGGAAGGGTTTTAAACGACAGTGCAATCTCCGCCGACACCGACGTATTCACACAGGAGAGAAACCATATCACTGTTCACTGTGCAGGAGGGGCTTTGTACATTCTAGATCTTTTAAAATTCACAAGTGTATTAAGAGGGATGAGGAGGGAGATTGTCATGATTTATTAGGATGAAGGGAAAGACAGCAGTAAAGAATAATTGCTTTTCATATCCATCAAATTACAAAACCCTGCAGTGACTGATGTGCTCCGTTTCACTTGTACTTACCTCTTTCATCCTACCAGCTTGTGCTTGTAGTTTTCTTGGCTTTTTACTGGCAGTGGCAAATGACGCTTGTTCCACAGGCTCTTAAAAAGGACAAGTACATTGCACAAAAATCGTTTGTTTTCTACAGTCACTCGAAATCAAGACCAGATTTTCAGCTTGTAACAGTCATAATGCTGCATTGCAGAGCTGTTGTTATTAGGGGATGCACCTGAAACTGTGAGTAGTTTGTGTAGTATATATGCATTCCATAAATATACCATAGCCCTGCTACATACACAGCAGTTTAGAAGAAGCTGAGTGATAAATCATCAGCTGCTGTATAACTAACTTGCCAAAAGCTGCATTTGTTTACATCAGTTCACTTTTACCCACCTTCATCTGTTTTGCGGTTAGGGCCAGACTGAAGTAATTTGGCTCCAATATTGTAGCCTATGTAAAATAACTAGTTGTCTCAACCATTTTTGATAGAACATATTGTTCATGTTGTTGTGAATTTATTTGTTATTTATTTTTTGAGGCTTGCTCAGTGTCCAGATGGGTAATTTACTATTTAAATCTGTGTACTACATGTATACGTTCTGACAAGTGAAATTTGGCTTGTTAGTTTTGTATGGATTTGTCACTATAGAAGTTTGTATTAAACCAGCCTGTACCATATAAAAAATATTGTCCTTGATATACAGCTTTCTCACACACATACAACCCAAACCTGGGCGCAAGATGTCACCACCCTGCCAGAACTAAAATATATGCTATGTAAATCTCACAATTTGTATACTACATAATCCCTAAGTGTCCCAGCCAGTGTCTCTTATCTTGATTATAGAAAGTTGGATACCCTACTGGTGGTTTACCCCTAAGGGTCACATGTTATTGCCTTTTGTTTAGGTTTCACCTAAACATGAATTAATGCAAATGTGCACTCAAAAAAAAATTGTTGCGATGTGTTAAATATTGCATTAAAATATTGAAAAGTGTTAAGCTGTTAGATGCTACTTCATCACTGGTTAACATGAATTACATGCCAGCTCCCCATGGAGTGTCTGTCATTTTTACAATTTGGTTGATAAATAATGGTAAATAGATGACATTTGAGAATCTCTTTGGAGATTGTATGGATAGAGGATGTGAAATCAGATATAAACCTCGAAACAAATGCTTTTGTTTAAGTATAATGCTGTAAATATGAGGGATCTTTGAAGAATGTCCTGTTGTAAGATAAAATCTGGATTTTACTAAGATGTTGGTCGGCGTGTTCTCCAGGTCCCCATGATGAATGTAATACCTGAACAGTGATTTCAGAATTAAAATACTGGCACCTCCAATGTGTAAACAAGTACTTGGGTGTCCACACACACATTCTTCACATTAAACTGAAATAGAAATATGTATTTTACTGACTTCGCCTTTACCATACTCCATCCGGACTCAAATCTTCCCACCTCATTTTGGATGCCAAGGGGGTCGTCCAGTGAAAAGAGGCAATTCAGGGTGTAAAACAGACTCTCAGAGGATAAACAAGGATACCCTGAGAAATGTGAGTTCCAACATGTCCTGTGCTATCAAAGCAGGGAAATGTGAACCTGCTCAAAAATCCACATCCACTTCCAGGACACTGGGGACATTTCCACCTGCCTGTGACAGTGAGGCAACCCTTCCAGTGCTAGATCAATTCTATGCACAGCTTGAAGTGCAAAATGACATGGCAGTGAGGAATACCACCCCATCCCCAACAACCAGGTGCTCTGACAGACCATGGCTGATATGAGGGGAAAACTCATTGGAGTCAACCCAAAGAAAGCTGCCGGACCAGACAACATTCCTGATTGTATGCTCAGAGGACATACAGACCAGCTGGCAAATGTTCTCACAAGCATCATCCAGTGTGCTTCAAAGCCGCCACCATCATCCAAGTGCCAAAGAAGTCGCCAGTGTTCTACCCATCATGATGAAGCACTTCATGTGAGAATGCTGTGAGAATGCTGTTCATAGACTTCACTGTTCAACACCATCATCCCTCAGCATCTGATTGTGAAGCTGAGACCGTTGGGCCTGAACACCTCCCTCTGCAATTAGATCCTGGACTTCTGGACTGGGAGACCTCAGCCAGTCAGGATTGGGAGCAACACCTTCAGCATTACAACGCTGAGCACAGAGGCCCACCAGGGCTGTTCACAGAGAACCTCACATGGACCATCAGCACCAGCTCCATTGCCAAGAAGCCCCACCAGTGTCTTTACTACCTGTGGAGACTGAAGAGAGTGCCCCCCCCATGGAAATGTTTCTGTTTCAGATAACAAGACCCTCCAGAGGATTGTAAGGACAGCTGAGATCATTGGGGTCTCTCTCCCCTGTCATGGACATGTACACCATGCACTGTATTCACAAAGCCATCGGTTTCTTCCCTCAGGCCATCAGATTTCTCAGTCAGAGCTCAATCATGAACTATATCCATACACACACACAACAAACCCGCAAGCTGAATTTCTTACTTCTCTTAAAACACAGTTCAAATAAACACTGAATTTGTTCTGCCTTAAAAAAAAGAATGTGCCACTGTAAATACCCTTTATTTGTATATTAAATAGGCTACTGGACATTTTCTGTCCTGCAGTTATTTGCGCAATTTACTGCTGTCTACCTCTACATTTTCATTTTTGCACACCTAATAACTTTTGTCGACTAAATGTATTGTTTTTCTTGCGTTCTCTCATGCTCTCTTTCCACTCTGATTATTTTCTTCTGTTTGCACTTGAGGTATGGTGCTGTTTCTGTTTTCTGACTCTAAAAACTGTGTATTCTCCGATTCTGATTGAGCTCCACTGCGTTCTTAGCTACGACAGCTGGTTAGTCTGTTCGTGTAAACTACTAGCCAGTTGTCAGGTGTGTGTGTCGGAAGACGGATGGGATTTAAAAAAAAAAAAACAAAAAAAAAAACCCTCCCCTCAGCTCCAGCAGGGTCTGTGATCATCCCTCTGCAGTCCAGGTGGAG